>NC_033669.1:95435831-95559437 GCF_000165445.2 Microcebus murinus
CTGAGTGGCGCAGCTGTGGGCACGGGCCGCCCTGGACGCGGGTCCTCTCCGGAGGACGGGGTGGAGACCGGAGGCTCCAGGCGGGCCCGGAGGCTTGCGGTCAGACGTGTCTTCGATTATACTGATGAGCCACGGGGAGCCCTGGGGCCTGAGCCGGGGATGGGTGCAGTGCCTTTGCAATGAGGGACTCGCTGAGTACCCCCGGGACGGACCCTGGGGAGGGCCTGTGACGGCCCCCACACGAGGGCACAGGCTGGGGAGGTAACCTGCCTGGAAGGTCCACCCCTTTAGCCTGCAGAGCAGAGCCAGGGCTCCGGCCCTCGTGTCGGCTCCTGAAGGGCGGCTCTGGTGCCCTTTGTGTCCGGCTAATGCAAGTGCCCAGACACAGACTTTGCTGGCATTGTCACCCATGCGGTGGGGTTCCTTGCTGTGCCAGCGGGACAGGCAGTGCGTGTTGAGCGGGAGCCCGTATTTGGGTTGGAGAATATGGTCCCGCACCAGGCCCTCAGGGCTCAGGTTGCTGATTTCAAAAAAAAAACAAAAAAAAAACAAGACAACCTCTGACCACTACTGTGGGCTCCTCACACCACCACCACCCTTATCACCACCATCACCAACGCCGATACGCACGCGATCATCATTACCCTGCTCTGGGGGACCACCACACCACCACCACCACCAACAATCATCATACACCCTCCTTATGCCCCACCACCCGTACACCCACCTCCAACTCATCATCACCACCACCACCCACCACATCATACACCGCACCCACCATGTGGAGACCACCGCTGGGGGACCATCATCACTACCACCCACCATCACCACCATCATCACTACCACCATCACCACCATAATCACTCATCACACCACCACCACCACCATCATCACCATCATCACTACCACATCACCACCGACCACCCCCACCAACCACCGACCACACATCACACCATCACCCATCATCATTACCACACACCACACCACCACCAACATCATCATCACCACCACCACACACCACCACCATCATCATCACACCACCACCACCACCACCAACATGCATCATCACCACCACCACCCACACACCATCATTCACCACCACCACACCATCACCATCATCACTACCACCACATCACCACCATCATACACCATCATCATCACCCGTCCTGACCCATCATCATCATCATACATCAGCGGCGCCATGCACCTACCTCACACCATCACCCACACCACATCACCACCATCATCACCAATCATCATCATCTCAACTACCACCACACAACCACCATCACACACCATCCACCACCATCACCATCATCATTACCACCACACCACCACCACCACGACAACATCATCATCACCACACCGACACCACCCACAAATCTCATCACCACCACCCACCACACCATCATCACACCACCCACACACCATCATCACTACAACCCCATCAGCACATCATCACTACCACCATCACCACCATAATCACCATCACCACCACCACCACCACCATCATCACCATCATCACTAACATCACCACCAACCACCACACACACCACCACCGGAACCATCACCACATCAACATCATCATTACCACCATCACCACCATCACCACCATAATCACCATCACCACCACCACCACCACCACCACCACCACCACCATCACCACCATCATCATCACCACCACCACCACCATCATCACTACCACCATCACCACCATAATCACCATCACCACCACCATCACCACCACCACCGTCATCATCCTCATCACCACCATCTTCATCACCATGGAACCACCCTCAGTATGGAGCACCAACCCTGAGCTTGTGCCCCTCTGACACCAGTGCTGTTAGACTCCCTGTGGAACCAACAAAGAAACCAAGGCACAAAGTGACTTGTCCACACTGACCCTGAGAGAAGCCTCGGGCCCTGGCTGTAAGGTGGTCTACACTACACCGTTTCCCAAGTGGTCTCTCTTGAAGCACCTGCTCGCCTAGTCTCCATGCGGCTGCCACACCCCCCCCAGTCCTCCCACAGACTTGGAGGGAGCCTTTATTGTCCCTAAACTAGAGTCAGGGGACCAGGGTTGCAGCGAGGGCCAGCCTGGGTGTGACAGGGGCCCTGTCTCTTGCTTCCGGCGTTCTCCCTGTGCCTGAGAAGCTGGCCGAGCTCGGAGAGCAGACAGCAAGGGGCCGTGCAGAGCAGGTCATGGCGGTGCTGTCTACACTAATCAAATTAATTGGATAATTGCCACTTCACGGGGGTTGGTGTTGACACAACCTTGCACTTGGCGCTTTCACACAGGCTTTTATCCGGACCTCTCCGGGAGGCTCCTCTGGCTGGTAAACAGAGTGCCCTGCTCTCCCAGTCGGGGCTCCGGGGCCCCCTTTTCTAGCGGGGGGCGGGGGCACGGCAGAGGAGCGAGGCTAATTGACCGCCCGAGGTCACGCAGCGACCCTTGGCTGGGGCGGGAGAAGCCCCGCACCTGCCCGCTGCCTCCGGCTCTGATGACTAAATCACCCCAAAGAGACGTGTGTGATTTCATTTCTATTTCATCTGCAGGAGGGGGAAAAAAATCAATGTTTGCTAAATGAAAAGGAAAAAGATCGGCGGGAGGAAAATGTATTTTCAACTTTTAATAGGGTATTATCGACAGTGACGAGTCAAAGTGAAACAGCCGGGGCGCTGGCCCTGGAGCTGGGCTGGGCCGGGGGACCGAGCGCTCAGGTGCCGGGGCCAGCGGGAGAGGGTGCTGGGGGCACAGACTGAGGCCAACAGACACCCCTCTGCTGAGCCGGGTGGGCGGCAGCCTGGGTGAGCCCCCAGCTGGAGGACCCCGGGGGCAGGGAGGGGGCAGCTGGGAGACCAGGGAGGGGCCCCGCGGGCAGATGGGAAGAGGCAGCCAGAGAGCCGCCCTCCTGCAGAGCCCGCACACTGCCCGGGCCGAGCGCGCAGGCCCCAGTGGGCAGCAGAGCTGGCCGGGTGGGGGCCAGCAGCAGGGGCACCTGCGCCCAGGTCTCCTGGGGCTGGGGGAGACCTTTGGGAAGGGTCTGGCTTTCCTCATTCCTTCACTCTGGTTTCTGTTTAGAAAGAGCGTCGGCGAGCGTCCGTGCGCCTGGCAAAGTGCCCGATGCTGGGACCCAGCAGTGGTCTAGGACTGCCCCTGCCCGGGGAAGACGGTTCAGCAACGACAGTGATCGACAGTGATCGGGGGTGGCAATGGGGGGTGTTGAGGAGGCTGGGGGTCGGAGAAGGCTTCCTAAGGGACGTGCATTGGCGGAGCAGAAAGACAGGAAGCCCGTCTGCAGCTGGAGGAGCCAGGGGATTGAAGGCCGGAGCCAGGAGAGGCTCTAGGAAGGGAGAGGGGCGGCCGGGCCTGGGGGTCCCGCTGCAGGGAGAGGGGGCCTCGCCCCGGACCTGCCTCCCCAAAGCCGGGGACCCTGCACCGGGAGCTCGGGCAAGTTTGTGTCAGGGTACGTCTGGGTGTGGGGAGCAGGAAGCACATGCAATCTGTAGGCCTCTCTAAGAAAACCAGCACAAACGTGGGAATATGGAATTAGGTTTCAGGCCTGAGAGGGAGGCCCTGCAAGTGAGGGACAAGAGGCCCAGGCTTCGTTAGCGCCACCCAAGCCCACGTCCATCCACGCGCCTTTGCGCCCCACCATTGCTCTTAAAAGCCCTTTCCCTGACGTCCGTGCTGCAGCCCCTTGACCAGCATCAGCGGTGTTACCCGACCGGGGCTGACCCTGGGATGCCCGTCCCCCTCCGCGGCCCAGGCTTCGTTCCTTAGTTTTGGTTCGGCTCCTGGTCACTCTCACCAGCGTCCCTGCAGCCCCTGCCGGGGGCTTTCCCGATGACTACGCAGGGCAAGCTGCTCCTAAACTGCAGAGCGCGGTGCACAGGCGCGTGCATGGAAGGCGTCCCTGTTGTCACGTTGTGCAGCCTGCCCGAGGTGGCCCTTTATACATATTTTGTCCTCCAAGGCATGAACTTTTAAGTCATTTCCTCTCTAAACAAAAGTAGGCCGGGCGCGGTGGCTCACACCTGTAATCCCGACACTCTGGGAGGTCGAGGCAGGCAGACCCTTTGAGCTCAGGAGTTTGAGACCAGCCTGAGCGAGAACGAGACCACATCTCTACTAAAAATAGAAAAAATTAGCTGGGCATGGTGGTGCATGCCTGTAGTCCCAGCTACCTGGGAGGCTGAGGCAGGAGGACTGCTTGAGCCCAGGAGTTTGAGGTTGCTGTGAGCCATGCTGATGCCACGGCACTCTAGCCCGAACAATAGAGTGAGGCTCTGTCTCTCAAAAAAAAAAAAAAAAAAAAATTCATTTGGGAAAGTCTGGAAAATGTAGAAAGATAAAGGATAAGATACAAAAGAAAAATACCAGCAACCTCACCATGAAGAAATAACCTTTTCATTTCATTTATTTATTTATGTATTGAGACAGGCTCTCACTCTGTCACCCAGGCTAGTGTGCAGTAGCATCATCATGGCTCACTGCAGCCTCCAGCACCTGGCCTCAAGCAATCCTCCTGCCTCAGCCTCCCCAGTATCTGAGACTATAGACACATGCCACCATACCCAGCTAAGTTTCTATTTTATTTTCTTTTATTTTTTTCAGAGACGGCAAGGCTGGCCTCAAACTCCTGGCCTCAAGTGATCCTCCTGCCTGGGCCTCCCAAAGTGCTGGGATTACAGGCGTGGGCCACTACTCCCGGCTGAAATAACCATCAGTAATAACTTATTTCATATCCTTCATTGCCTTTCACCGTGAATAAACAAATACATATATATGTTCTTACACAATTGGGATCATACTGTTTAACTACTTTATACCCCATTTTCAATAAAATTATTCATTGACATTATTTATTATAAATGTAGCTTTCAATCACGTTATCGAGTTAATAAACTATTTTAAATTAACTTTCAGTTACGCACGTTTTCCTGTCTGAGTTAGTGCTCTGCAGCCCCCACCGGTGGCGGCTGCACGGCCGCTCAGCACTCAGGCCAGGCGCGACTGAGCCGCCTGAGTGCCTCGGACCAAGGCAGTCCCCCTCCTGCGCTGGGGCATCTCCTCGGAGTGCCGCCCGGCCGGCCGCACCCTGCAGGGCACAGGTGTGCTCGCTGCCCGGCAGGACACCTGCTTTCCCGCTGGCCGTGGGCGGCTGCGCCCTGCAGCCTGCCGAGCCCCGGAGGGGCCTGGCCGCCCCCTTTTACTGCACTCGTGGCAACTGCTCTCCTGGCGTTCTCTCGGGGTTCAGCTAGCATTTCTTTTCTGGCTAAGGCACCTGGACATTTCTTCCCATTCCTGCGGTCCTGTGCATCCCCCTGCAGGGACGAAGAAGGGGCGATCTGTCAGCTGTCCCTTGCTTCCACGTGCCGTGGGGCACAGAGGTCCACGCGTGTCGTAGCACGAACCAACGCTTCGCCTTCTGGCTGCGTGATATTCCCCGGACCACCCGTTGTTTGCCCGTTCACAGGCGGGGGCACTCGGGCTGTCTCCAGCTTTCGGCTGCTGTGCCTGGAGTGGCCCCCCGGCCCCCGCCCTTGGCTGCAGGAGCCCCCGAGGAACAAGTCTCTTGTTAAGGGGCGGCCCCTGCAGTCACACCTGAGGGAGTTCAGTTGTGAGCTGAGCCCGAGGAGGAGCCCGCAGCCCGGGACGCTCAGAGCACGCCTTCTGCCTGAGCCCCCCAGTTCCCTGAGGCTCAAAGGTCTGGGCCGGCCCTCCCTTCCTCCAGGCCTCAGTCTCCCCCAGGGGTGGGGTCACATGACACCGTGGCCAGGGCGCTGGAGCACGGCTGAGACACGGTGGCCCCTGTGCTGTGCGGGGCGGGCTGCAGGGCTGTGAGCGAGCAGGCGGGGCTGGGACGCTGGCTCGGCCTTTCTCCGGCTGCGAGCCCTGTCCTCGGTTTCCCTATCTCTGAAACGGGGCTAAGACATCGCCATCCCAGGGCTGGCGACGCCAAGGAGATGGGGCTCGGGGCGCGTGCACCGTGGGACCATCTGCGTTTAACACAGGTGAGCACAGACAGGTCACTGGGGGAGACCGCTGGGCCCGTGACCTGAGTCGAGGGATTGGACACATGCAGGACGCCCTGCGTGTGTGGCGGCCCAGGCCACCTCCACCCCTCCCACATGAGGGCTGGCCACACGACCTCGTACCGCCCTGCTGACCGTGGGCGGCTGGGCAGGCAGGGGCAGGGGGCGGAGGCAGTTTGGAATCAGGGTCCAGGGCCCCAGGAGGTCGCAGGTCGGGTCCCTGCTGACCCCAGGAAGGGAGCGGGGCCCCAGGGCGAGGAAGGCGCCCGCCGTGTGCCCCCTCCGGACGCTGCTTTGTCCGCCCTGGGTCCGGGCGAGGAGTGCCAGCGCTCGCGGCCAGCGGGCGGCGGGGGACAGGCGCCGCCCCACCCCAGGGCTGGGCCATCCATCTCGGTCCAGCCCTGTTAAAGTACATGATAAAAGGAAGAAAAGGGCGGGCCAGAGGCTGAAGGGGGAGAAAAATGATGCGGGGCGGGCCTTTGTCTGTCCCTTTCCCCGGCGCTGGCGCAGCCGAGATAAAAGGGACCGGGCTGTTGTTCCCAGCCGGGGAGGGCGGAGCTCAGCGGGCCACACTGTGGGAAGCAGGTGCCCCAACGGGACGGGACGGGCCACATCTGTGCCGGGCCCTGCCGGCAGCCGCCGTCGCACCCTTCAACACAACAGCTGCCTCGGCACCGCACCGGGATGGGGCTGGACGTGCCCCCCGTGCCCCCCGCCCACAGACCAGGGTGGGCCTCATGCTCTGGGGCGGGGGAGGGTGCAGGGGACCTCGCGCTGCTGCGTTTGCGAAGACGGGGGCCTCAGCTCCTTCCTGCCCCTGAAGCTGGTTCCCAGCTCCTGCGGGGGCCCACGGGGGACACCCACCCCCCAGCATGTCCTGTTCCCAAGATGGGACCCTGAGCAGCTGACCAGGAGTGGCCTGTGGGCATCCGGGCCTTCATCCTAGCGCTGGGGATCGGGGAAAGCTACCTGGAGGCAGAGGCTCCCCCGGACACACCTGGTGCCCACCCCCGGGAGATGAAGGCCGGCAAGAGGCCACACCCCTCAGTGGCTGCCCCAGGCCACCTGCTATGGGCCAGGCCAGGCTAGTGCTCTCACGAACATCATCACTTTGACCCTCAAGTCCACCTGTTACGGGCAGCACTGTGCCCCCCCCCAAAAAAAGACATGCTGGAGTCCTAACACTCAGAACCTCAGACTGGGGCCTTCTCTGGAAATGGGGTCACTGCAGATGTAACGAGTGAAGCCGAGGTCACACTGCAGCCGGTGGGCCCCAGTCCAACATGCCGATGTCCTTACAAGACGGCGGCAGGTGGAGACAGGCACACCCAGGAGGCCGGAGTGACACGGACACAGGCCAGCAATGCCGAGGGTTGCCAGCACCCCAGACACCTGGAGCCTTCAGGGGAAGTGTGGCCCTGGGACTCCTTGATTCGCACTTCTGGCCTCCAGAACTGGGCGGGGAGGTGTTCCCGTTGTTTCCGGCCACCTGGTTTGCGGTGCTCTGCTGTGACGGCCCTGGGAGACTTACGCGCCCAGAGCCCCGGCGCTGTGAGGGCCCCAGGGCCACGAGGCTGAGGCTGGCAGCGTCGGGTGTGTGTGTGCCCAGGCCTGGCCCCTCCAGAGCCCTGTCCCCCAGTGCGGCTCAGCACGGAGCCCAGAGGGGCCCCAGACCGTGTCCTGCAGAATGGAGCCATGGGTGCGGGGTCTGTCCAGTCACATTGTTGAGTCTGAGTTCTGCCCTAGGGCACTGGGGAGCCACAGCAGGGCTTAGAGCGGGGTCATGGTCTGGTGTAGAGACATTCTGGGGGACAGGTGGCGATGCAGGGGGTGCAGAGGGGGACCCGCAAGGAGGCAGGTGGAGTCACAGGGAGGGCAGCGGGACCAGGCCAAGGTGGGGCAGGTGTCCCTCCAGGACTCTGCCCCCACCAGGAGCCAGCCTCCTCCCTCCCCCGGCGGGTGGGCTGCTTCCCTGCTGGTGCCTTGTGGGGATTTGGGATTCCTGCTGGACACGTCCCGGCTGGTGGCCTGGGGTGCTCCGTGAGTTTGTGTCCTAAAGGGTGTGGGGCTGGGGCCTACGGGTGTCACGGAGGGTCACAACAGGAGGCGTGTGAAGCCCCCCCAGTTGTATTCCTGTGATCGTGCGGGGCCGAGGGTCCGCTCCGGGGAGAGAGGGCTCGGGGGGGAGGCAGGTGCACCGTGAGGACCCTTAATTTTAGCAGTCGCCTTGACGGGGCCACGCAGCACCCAGATATTTGGTCAAACCTCACCCCGTTGCTTCTTGGAGGTGTCTTTGGATGAGACGGACACGTCCGTGGGTAAAGCGGATTGCCCCCAGTGTGGACTCCTGTGTCCAGCCCAAGGGCGGGGCCGCCCTCCCCGGCAGACACCTGCCTCCACCTGAGAGTCAGGTCCCAGGGACCGGGTATCCGTGAAAGCCACCCCCAGAGGATCGCCCGCGAGCCCATCGCAGCCAGGGTTAGGGGTCCAGAGCTGCCCCGAGCGCGTTACGCACGCGGCGTGTCACATAAATCTCCTCCCACCGCCCCGGGAGACGAAGGTGACAGAAACAGCCCAGCCTGCGGGGAGCTTACCTGGGAGGGATGGTGCTGTGCCACCCTGCCCGCCGTGACGGCTCCGCTGCACTGTGACCGGGCGGGGAAGGAGAAGTGGCTGTGGGCAGCCAGGTGTCTGTGCCGGGACGCAGAGCCAGGCCCTGCGCCCAGCCCGAGGGCCCTCTCTGGCCACGGTGGGCCAGGTGGCCCTCGCCACCCAGGTGAGACCTAAGGGGCGCGGCAGCACCCATGTGGCATTGCGGCTGTGGAACTGGCTCCGGTGCCGCCTCCCAGCCCGGTTGCCCGCAGAGGGTCCTTGGGAAGGGCTCACCCTGTTATCAGAGCCCCCCCCAGCCCCTGAGCCAGCTCACTGCCTGGGGCAAAGCTGGGGACAGCCCCCTCCCCAGACGCCAGGCAGCGGCGACCAGCCCCCAGCCACACCCCGCCCACCGAGAAAGGCCTTGCTGGGAAACCGGCCTTAGTGCTTCCCCCAAGCTGGCAACCTGCTCTGGTTTGTCTGAGATGGAAACCTTCCCTCTCCCTGTACTTGTTGTCACTTGCATTTTTCTCCCCATAAATGGGGACTGGGACGTGGAGGCGGCCGTGGCGGCCGGTGGCTTTGCGCTTCCGTGCGCGTGAACACACACTTGTTTCCACTCTGGATTCGGGGTGTGAGCCGCCAGATCCTGGGGGGCATGGATGGAAACCGCCCCGGCTGGGGAGGCCGGGGGTCCTCCCCCTCAGCTCCTCGAGGCTGTGCCAGGTGTGGGGTCCCTCGGACCTCTGCTCCCTCCGTGGCATTGGAGGCCCCCGGGCCTGCTCCCCCCAGTCCCCGGCCCCCCTGCCTTCCACCCACGCTCCCCCCCCCCGGGAAAGCCCTTTGCTCTGCCTCCGTGGGGTCCCCTCGCCTTCCAAAGCCAGCGGGAGCTGGCCCGCCCCTCCAGAAGCCGCGGCTTGGCACCTGGGCTTGCTGCTCGAGCCGAGCACAGACTTCGCAACCCAGCAGCCTCCAGCCACCGCCCACCTGCCCGTTGCTGGCTGTCGCCCAGGTGCCTGGTGGGTGGGTGTGGAGATGAGGAAAGAGATGACGCCTCCGGTGGTCCCCCCTTGAGAAGCCCCCGCCTCCCTGAAGGGACAAGGCTGCCTTGCCAGAGTGTGACCACCTGCACTGCACCCCACCCGGGAGCTCCCCTGAGCAGGGCCCAGGCCGGCCAGGGCCATGTGGGTGGCTTCCCAGGGGGCAGCCCTGAGCCATGCGGAGCTGCCGGAGCCCAGGGTCTGGCTCAAGAGGGAACCGGAGAGATTAGGGAGAGCCAGGCCAGACTCCAGACACGCGCATTCAGCCAAAATGCACGAGACGCCTACGGGGGCTGGGACCCACCGTGAACTGCATGGACAGCTACCTGCCCTCGGGACCCACTCGGAGTAAGTAAGAAAGAAGGGGGGAGAGGGGCCGGGCGCGGTGGCTCACGGCTGTAATCCTAGCACTCTGGGAGGCCGAAGCGGGTGGATTGCTCGAGGTCAGGAGTTCGAAACCAGCCTGAGCAAGAGCGAGACCCCGTCTCTAGTATAAATAGAAAGAAATTAATTGGCCAACTCATATATATAGAAAAAATTAGCCGGGCATGGTGGCGCATGCCTGTAGTCCCAGCTACTCGGGAGGCTGAGGCAGGAGGATTGCTTGAGCCCAGGAGATTGAGGTTGCTGTGAGCCAGGCTGACGCCACTCACTCTAGCCTGGACAACAAAGCGAGACTCTGTCTCAAAAAAAAAGAAGGGGGGAGAGGGAGCGAGGGAGGGAGGGAGGCCCAGGTGGTGACGAGGGCAGGACGGAGATGCTGGGGCGGGCGGCGTCCCAGGAGACGGGGTGAGCAGGGAGGGAGCTGTGGGGCTGAGGCTCGTCTTCTCAGAAAGGCGCAGCCCCTGCCCGCGGGCCCCAGGTTGGGCCCGGCCCTCACTCTCACTTGCCTCGCATGTCTCAGGGTGGGGAGGCTGGGCTTCCTCCTGGGGGGCTGTCTCCCTAGAGCCCCCGCTGAGCAGCCCTCCAGACCCCTCAAACCTCTGGGCGCCCTCCAGCTCCACCGGGTACCAAGCTGGGTCCCTCAGGGAAGGGCTGGGGAATCAGGGCTTGGGGATGTCACCAAAGCCCCATCCAGAGAAGCTCCCATCGAAGTGTGGGCCGTCCCCGAGTGCCCCAGGCCCACTGCGCTTGGAGCCAGCGTCTTGGGGGGAGGGGAGGGCACACAGGACGGTGCCAGGCAGACTCGAGCTGGCCCAAGGGAGCACAGGTGGCCACCCTGGCCAGGGGTGCGGTGGCACCGAGCTCCAGCCCTGGGAAAGGAAGGACAGATGGCATCGAGGGTGTCCCGGGGTGTCAGGAGGGGCATTTCAGATGTGACCGTGGGTTCCTTGGGCCAGGATGAGGCAATCTGCAGACTGAGATAGGTACACCTGGGTCCCAAGGGCAACAGCCACCAACCCGCCCAAGTTCCGCCCACCAGACTACAGAGACAGCGCCGCCTTCACGCTCAAGCCACCGCCCTCCCTGGCCACCCCCACCGCCCTGCCAGGCAGGACCCAGGGCGCAGGGCTCCCTCCCCCAGGAGCGCCTTGGCGGCACCCCTGCAGCCTCTGCCCCGGCTGCTCACGCGAGCACACACCTTGGCCAAGCACCTGGGCCACTGATGCCTCCCCCCAGACCTCCAAGGCAGGGGTGGGGAAACTGAGGCACAGAGCAGTGAAGCAAGCTGCCCGATCCCCCCGCCAGATTGAGACCCAGGCCCACCTGACGCTGTAGCCCCAGCTCACAGCTTCTGCCTGTCCCTCAGGAAAGACTGGGAACAGCAGAGTGCAGGCCCTGGCGGGCGCAGGTGCCCATTGTCTCTGGTCTCTCTGGGCACCGGGTCCACAGCCCCCGCCCAGGACCGAGCGCCCTTGTGCACCAGGCCCAGGTGCTGCACCACGAGCAGAAGGCAAACACCCTGGTGCTGTCCCTGGCAGGGCCTTTATTTGCCCCTCCATGGAGGGCAGCGGTTGGGGGGGAGCCGTGTGGGCTGCCAGGCTCCTCAGGGTGTGGGGATACGGCCCCAGGCCCCAGGACACCCCTGACTCTGCTCATGTGCGTGCCACCCGTGCTGAGGGCTCCGGCAGAGAGGAGCGGCCCTGGTGGCCCCCAAAGCCTGCCGTGGCCGGGGTCCCCAGCCCCGCGGCAGCTTGAGGCCCAGCAGGACCCCGCTGGGGCCCAGGACTCTGCACCGGAGCACTTGGCACAAGGAGGCCAGGCCACGGCAAGCCTGGGGTGGAGGGAAGGACTTACACTCACCAGGGCCAGTGGCTGCTCGAGACGCCCCGCCTCTGCACCAGGGCCACGCGTCCACACGCCTGTGCACACAGTGCTACCTGCATGGTGCCGGCCGACAACCACAGAAGTGTACAAACACACCGCCCAGAGCAGCCCCCCCGGGCGGGCTCACACGCCGTCACACCCGTGCGTGCACAAACGTGCAGATCCGCACACAGTAGGTCATGTGTTCGTCCCCCGGAGCTCGGGGTGCTCACGCACCCCACAAGCTCACATGCAGCAAGCCCACACGAGCAGGCACCAACGGCCACAGGTTTGGGCATCGACCCACGTGGGATGGGGAATTTTGTGAGTCAACTTGGCCAGGCCACGGGGTGCCCGGCCACTTGGGTGAACACTATTTCCGGGTGGGTTTGAGCGTGTTTCGGATGCGATTTGCACTTGACCCTGAAGACCTAGCGAAGCGGTTACCCCCTCACCCCGCCGTGCGGGTGCCTCACCCGGTCTACCGAGGCCCGAAGAACGGAAAGGCAGGGGCGGAGTGGGCTCTCTGCCGACGGGCCTGGGACCGAGACGGTCGCCGCCAGCTCTCCCGGGTCTCCGCCCTGCGCACGGCGGCAGATCGCGGGACTTGACAGCCTCCATCGTCCGGGAGCCGATTCCTCACAGCACGTCTCTTCGCATGTGCGCCCTGTCGCTCCTGGCTCTCTGGGAGCCCTCCCTGACCCGCCACCCGCTGCTCAGCACAGCCGCCGCGCACGCAGCCAGTGGTCACGTCAGCTCCGCGCAGCGTGAGCCCCCTCGTGAGGGCTCCACCCTGGCCCAGTCAGTGCCCCGGCAGGCGTGCAACCTCAGCCCTGCTGTCCCCACGGTCTTAGGACCTGGCCGGCAGTGGATGGCAGATCTGGGGCTCCCTGCCCAGCCGGTCACGCCCCAAACTGCCCTGGAGGGAACGGGCCACGTGCAAATCCTCAAACGTGCATGTCTCCACGGCCCACAGGTACCCCAGATGCACCGAGGCACACTGCACACGTGAGCCTGGGACTCCAGGGGCACCCACGGGCCCGTGCACACGCCTTGCCCGTGCAGGCCCACGTGCGCCCACGGACTCGCACGCACACGCTACACGCATGCACGGGGGAGCGAAGTCACAGAAGTCACATCCCCACCCCAGCCCCCCCGCCCACAACCGTCCAACCCCTGCTGGGAACTGGGTGGAAGTCAGAGGCCCACCCTGCCCCTCCCTGTCCCCAAAGCAATGACGTCGTCCTCGTTCCTGCCCTTAGCAGCTAGGCTGATGGACGGCCCTGCACGCCGACTCCACAGCCCTCAGCCCGTCCATGGGGGGCTTGTTCTGCGGGGACCCCCGTGCCCAGCAGAACACAAACCCGTGCGGCCCCCGCGGCAGCCTTTGGGGGAACGTGAAGGGGGCCGCGCCCAAACCCCACGGACAGACCAGGAGGTGGGAGGGAGAGAGCCAGGACGGCCCCCAGCCCCACATGTGCTAAGGGGGCAAAGGAGCCCCCAGAGCAGCCCCGTCCCAAAAGGGAGCCCACAGAGGGTCAGGAGGTCACAGTCACCCCGAAATCAGCAACCCGAGCCCTGAGCCTGGTGCGGGAACCATATTCTCCAACCCAAATATGGGCCCGCTCAACCCGCATGCCCTGTCCCGCCTGGCACAGCAAAGGAACCCCCACCGCATGGGTGACAATGCCAGCAAAGTCTGTGTCTGGGCACTTGCATTAGCCGGACGCCAAGGGCACCAGAGCCGCCCTCAGGAGCCGACACGAGGGCCGGAGCCCTGGCTCTGCCTGCAGGCAGCGGTGTGGCCTCAGGCAGGTGACCTCCCCAGCCTGTGCCTTTGTGGGGGCCGGTCACAGGCCCCTCCCAGGGTCCTCCCGGGGACTCAGCGAGTCCCTATTGCAAAGCACCTGCACCCATGCCCGGCTCGGGCCAGGGCTCCCCGTGGCTCATCATATAATCGAAGACACCGTCTGACGCGGCCTCCGCCCGCCTGGAGCTCCGGTCTCCACCCCGTCCTCCGGGAGAGGACCCGCGTCCAGGGCGGCCCGTGCCCACAGCTGCCCCACTCAGGGGGGCCCAGGCCAGGCTCTCTGCAAAGGCCCTGTGGTCGGTACTTGCGTTCCCGGGATGACCTCCCCCCGCCCCTCCGCCCGGCTGGACTCAGTAGCCCGGGCTGCGATGGGCACTCCAGAATGTTAGGATTCACTGGTTCCTGGGGTACAGTTTCTAAAATCAAAGCCGTTTCAAACAAATCCACAGATAGCAAAAGGAGGTGACTATTAGTGAGATTTGCTCTCTGAACAGGGCTTGGTCCTTGTCTGCTGCCCCCAGGAGGCCCAGCTGCAGCTGCCCCCTTACCAGAGCCAGCCCCACTTCCCTGCCCTGCCCCACTCTGGGCACAAAGCCACCTGGGTCCCCTCCCCCCGAAGGCCACACCGGGAGGCTGTCCGTGTGCCCCGCCCCCCCTGGCCTGGACGCTGCACCGTCTACCCAAGGCTGCTCCCAGGTCAGGGGTGGACCACAGATGCGCACAGTGAGGGTGGTGGCCTGCTTGCGGGGGGCCTCTGTCACCCAGGCCTGGGGGTACTTGGGCAGAACCGGGCAGGCTCACCCGGCCATCCTGGGCTGTCCTAGCAGCCGTCTCTGCCAAGCCCGGTGAGTCCCCTCCTCCTGCAGGGACAGCCCCCTTCCCGGCTCCCCCCCACACACACACACACACAGGGGGAGGGTTGCAGCTCCCGGCTTCTTCTGGGGCAGGGGAGGGCTCGGCTTCATTAATCCCCTGGGGCTGATGCCCCCCCACCTGCCCTTGCCTGGCCCCAGCTCCAGCAGCCAGGGCCTCGAGCCCAGGTGCGTGACTGTCACCAAGATAAAAGAGCCGTAATTAAATTCCAATCAGCTGAGTGATTTGTTATCATAATGTAATATTTCCCTCCAGCCCCTAATCCCACAGATCCGTCTCCGTCAGCCTGCCCGGGTGGGGGTCCCTGCCCGCCTGGGCTGCAGGCCTTCCTACCACCCCGGGCCCAGCTGCGGGAGGAGTGACGGGAGGGGACGTCCACCCCGCCTGCCCCCTCTCGGCCACACGCGGCCCACCCCAACGCCACGCTGCGGAAGGTGATAATGAAGTCATTTTTCTAAGGAATGTTCACCTGGAAGACAGCCTTGTCGGCCGGCCGGCTAATCGAGCAGGGAAGGCAGGCCCAGGGGAGACGTGGAGGGCGGAGGGCGGGCGGGGAGGGTGGGGGCGAGGCGGGCCGGGCCCGATGGTCTCATGTGCCGGGAGCCGGCTGCTGTGTGCGGGTGATTTATGTGGGAGCTCCGAGCCCCTGGCTCTGCCCCGCCAGATGCAGCCGCTGGCCGCCACCACCGCAGTGGGGAGATGCCCGGAGCCCGGCCTTGGGTGGGCGAGGCACGGGCCAGGCTGCGTGGAACCTGGGAGCCATCGCCGTGGGCACGCTGGGCCAGGGGCGCCGGCTCTTGGCTGCCCCCGAGGGCGGCTGTGCCATCGTCCTGGCGCAGACAGCAGGCCGGTTCCCAGGCCGTCCCGAGGACAGAGGCCCCGGCGCGGCCCCGGCACAGAGGAAGGGCGCGATGCTCTCATCACGACTGTGTGCAGAAGAGAGCCCAGGAAGGAACGATCCAGAAGGCGGCAGAGCCGGAGGGGCGTCTGGGCAGTTTGTTTACACCCTCCTGTTTTTCTGTGGCTTCCACATTTGCTAAAACGGGTGTGTTGACTTTGGGGGGAGGCCCGGGCTGTGTGTGGCCGGCCTGGCGGCAGGGCTGGCTGCAGACAGCCACCACGGACGGGCGGGGGCCAGCCTGGGAGGCGGCTCCCAGCACGCAGCGCCGGCGGCAGGCCGGCCTCCTGGCTCCACACCGCTGCCACCGTCCTCCGCCAGGCAGGGGCTCCCCGTTAATGGCGGCCCCTGGCAACCCCAAGTATGCACTAGTTACGTCTCAGACTCACGCCTTGGGGCACAGCTGCCCCACGTGGCGAGGTGCAAGGTGTCATCGTGAAGGGCCTCCCGCCTGACCTTCCTCCCACGCGATTCTCCCAGCAACACCAGGGGCAGGCGCCAGGACATCCACACCCACGGGGAAAGACCACGGGGCAGGCACCATGACATCTGCATCCACGGGGAAAGGCCACGGGGCAGGCACCACGACATCTGCATCCACGGGGAAAGGCCACGGGGCAGGTGCCATGACATCTGCATCCACGGGGAAAAGCCACGGGGCAGGCGCCACAACATCTGCATCCATGGGGAAAAGCCACGGGGCAGGCGCCAGAACATCTGCATCCACGGGGAAAAGCCACGGGGCAGGCGCCACAACATCTGCATCCACGGGGAAAGGCCACGGGGCAGGTGCCACAACATCTGCATCCACGGGGGAAGGCCACAGGGCAGGTGCCATGACATCTGCATCCACGGGGAAAGGCCACAGGGCAGGCGCCACGACATCTGCATCCACGGGGAAAGGCCACGGGGCAGGTGCCACGACATCTGCATCCACAGGGAAAGGCCACGGGGCAGGTGCCACGACATCTGCATCCACGGGGAAAGGCCACGGGGCAGGTGCCGCGACATCTGCATCCACGGGGAAAGGCCACGGGGCAGGCGCCATGACATCTGCATCCACGGGGAAAGGCCACAGGGCAGGTGCCATGACATCTGCATCCACGGGGAAAGGCCACGGGGCAGGCGCCGCGACATCTGCATCCACGGGGAAAGGCCACGGGGCAGGCGCCATGACATCTGCATCCACGGGGAAAGGCCACAGGGCCCAGAGACGCTGAGTTGCTGCCTAAAGGCACACAGCTCCAAGGGCAGCGCTGGGATTCAGACCCAAGTGGACGGACCCCAGAGCCAGTCCCTCCACCCCACGCAGGGCTGCAAGTGTCTGGGGAGGGGGGGCACCTGTCCCTCCGGGCTGGGCACGAGCTTCCCTGATGGAGCTGTTGGGTGGGGCGAGGGGCGGGGCCCGCGTGGAGCTGGTGATCACGTGGCGAGAAAACCCGCGTGCTGGGGCCTGGGATCGCACATTCGGCCTTCCCAGAGTTTCCTTTACAGATGCTGACACCTGGTCTGCCCCGGAGGGCTCTGAGACGGCCCTGTCTCCTACCTACAGGCGCACACGGGCCCCAGCAGGCCCACAGGGCCCACACGGGGCCACGGGGGCTGTAGGCCAGGCCCGGCCGCAGAGGAGCCCTGGTTGCGTGGTCACGTCTGCCACGGGTGCCGGCGACGGCCTGGCCACGGCGGAGGCTGAGATTCCAGCCCTGGGAAGCCCTCCAGCCTGCGGGATGCGGGGTCCAGGTGGGCCCTCCCCCACCCTGCATGGGAGGCTGCCTCCCATCCCCCTCTCAGGGCGTCCGCGGCACTTCCTGGGGCTCCTGGATGCGTCCCACCAGCCCTCAGCCACCCGCCGTGGGTCCGCTCCTTCATCCGCCTGCCTGTGGGGGCCAAGGTGCCAGAGGAGAGCCGTGGGCTCCCAGATGTGGCTGCCTCCGGGGAGCACCGGGCACCCCGTCCCCGCCCACGCAGACCACCTGGGGCCGGGAGGTGGGAGGACTGGCTCCAGGAGGGCCCTCCAGCCCCAGAAGCAGGAGTGGGGGCTGGGCTGGCGAGGCTCCTGCACCTGCTGGGGACATGCCTCCCAGGACAGGGACACGGCGTGCGCAGAAGGGGCTCCAGGGACAGGTCTCAGACAGAGCCCCGGCCCGGCCTCCAGTGAGACTGGCCAGGTGTGAGCTGGCTCCCTCCGCCACCTGTGTGGTGCTGACCCTGAGCCGTCCTGGCCTGGGTGACTGTCCCCTCGCCGAAGCAGTGTGCACTCGCAGTGACGGGCCCAGGGCTGGACACCTGTGCTCGGGGAGGCGGGCGCCCCCGGCCCCAGGACAGACTCATCCACACCCAGCGGCCAGGCCCCCCAGGCAGCCGCCCACGGCTCCCGGCTGAGCCAGAGAACGAGCGTGCGGGAAAGCGGCCGAGCCCCGAGAGAAGGAAAGAACGTGATCGGGAGGGGAAGCGGCAGCTTGTGCCAAGATGGTTATAACAACGCCGTTCACACAGCGGAGAGCTGGAGCCCTCCCAGGTGCCAACAATGGGCTGGGGGAAGCCAGCGTCTGCAGAGGCAGCTGCGCGCACCCTGGCGGCACCCAGCGCCCGCGGAGCTGGCAGTGGCGGCAGGGAGTGGGTGTGGCGGGCGCCGTGGGCATCCGTGCTAGCCGCAGCACCGCCACCGCTGCCCGGAGCGGGGGGTGGGGGTGGGAGCACACATGGGGACAGTGGCCTGGGGTCTTCCTCCGCGTCCCAGCCCCCTGTCTCGCTGCCGCCTGACCGCGCAGGGGAGGGCTCCGGAGTCAGAGGGTGGGGCTGGCCCGGACCCGCATGACCGATGGTGCCATCGCAGCCCAGAGCCTCCGCCTCGCTCGGCCTCAGTTTCCCCACCTCTGGATGGGGTGGCCACAGTTCTATTAAGCAGAGAATGAGGGTCTGGCCCTCACCTGGCAGGGGTACTCGGAGAGGGGTAGCTGCCCCCTCGTCAGACAGCGGGGGTGCTGGCACAGGGGACTTCATGGGCCCTGGAAACGCAGACCAGCCCCCCCACCTGCCCCGCACCCTCCCCTCCCCACCCCTGTGTGGAGCCGCCCCACGCCGGGAGCTGATCGCCAAGCCAGTTGGGTAACCACTGCCCGCAGACCTCTGGCACACTTTTGCTGGCGCCTAGAGCAGCGGGGGTGGCCGGGAGGGAGGAGGAGCCTGAGAGTCCCCCTTAGGCCAGGGCTCAGGCTGGGGGTGGCAGGGGGCCTGGCCGGCCGCCCCTGCACCCCCAGGGGGACTCAGTGGCAGGGGCACAGCCCGAGGGGAGAGTCGGGAGCCGGTGGATGGGAGAGGTCGCGGGAGCCGCAGCGGTGCCGCGGGCCAGTGCAGGAGCGGGTGGATAGACCGCTCACTCACCCGGGGTCCCCGGGGTGCTGTGGGGGCGGCGGCCTCGGGGGCGTGAGCACTGTGGGAGCAGGCGCCACAGCCGGGGTGAGGGCAGAACCTCCCGGCCCAGCGCGGCCCTGAGCAGTCAGGAGGTGCCCACGAGCGCCCGGGCGGTGCCAGGAGGCGAGTTTTGCACCAGGAGAGAAGCTGAGCCAGGCCTCAGCTGCGCGTGGGTCGGTCCCAGGGGCTTGGAGGTGTGTCCTGCCGTGTCCCCGAGGCCCAGCTCTTTATAAAACCTTTCTCTGTCACCGTGGCATTCGGTTCACAGCCCCCACCATCGTTCTACAAATTTTGCAAGTAGGGAAACTGAGTCTTGGCCCGTTCTGGCAGACAACAGTGGCAGAATCAGGATTCAAACTCGGGGCTTAAATGGGCCCTTGTCTTCTTGCCAGCGAACCACGTTGGCCCAGCCCACGGCCACGATTACGAAGTCCACGGAGAGAGGCAGCGCCAGCCTGCGGCCCCGTTGCTGGGCCCAGCCCCTCGCTGCCGGCACCTGGGCGGGACATCGTGCCCACCTGCCCCGTGCCCGGCTCTTCCCTCCCCAGTGCGTGGACAGCGCCGGGCCCGGCTCTGCCAGACCTGGGGGAGGCTCCCCCGGAACCCGCGAGAAGAGCTGAGCACGTACGAGCCATTTTCTCGATGGGTTGTAATTTTCCCTCATTTCCCCTCAACACACACTAATTAACGGACATTGTTGAGACCGGCGATTGAAATGCAAAAAAGCATCCTCTTTCCAAAGAACAGCCCATCCCCGTGCAGGCGACCGTGTGCGCTGTGCAAGCTGGGCACGGACGCACACACGAACACACACGTGCGCTCGCATGCACATGCGTTTGCATGGACACACGAGCGCGCACACGCAGGAGCCCGAGCCCAGCGAGGACACCCAGCCTCACCTGCACGCTGAGTTTCGGTGTCTGGCACTGGGACCGCGTGAGTGACTGTGCCTGTCCCCGACACTTGCCGCAGTGACCAGGGCGCCGGGTACCGAGGACATCCGGGCGCTGTCTGGAGGAGTCCGGCAGAGGCCGGCAGCCTACCTCAGGGGGCACCATGCGCAGTCCCCTCCCCAGCCGGGCTCCCGCCGGGCATCCCTCCTCCCCCATGTGCTCATCTCTGCCCTCGCCTTCCCCACAGGGGTTTCTGGACTCCGCCTGGGGAGGGGGTGCAGGTAGCCTGGAGGAGCCTGGCCAGACCCCGGCCCCCGTCTGGGCGACAGGTGAGGAAGGCAGAGGAGGAGGCCCTGCTCGGAGGCCAGACCGGGGAGGGAGCTGGGCCTGCCCTGGGGACACCACTCTCCTTGCTAAACGTGACCCTTCAGCTGTTCAAAATCAGGGGACAACACACACACACACACAGCCAAGGGCACAGAAAATACACCGATCGTCCCAAAGCAATGGTCTGCACAGCCACCACTTGGGAAGAACACAAATGTCAACAGCCCCTGAAATGGCCCCAAAGTCCCCATGTCACCCCCCAGGCCTGAGGGCAAGGGACGCCTGCTTCTCATCCTGCGTCTGGCTTTGACTCTGCTCTCGGCGTGAGCTCCCATGCGGCGTGTAGGTGCCCACGCACACGTGTGTCTGCGGCCCGCTGCTGGAGGACACCTGGCCGTCCCCAGCACGGGGTCACCGTGACCGAGGCCGTGGTGGCCGCGCACCACGCTCTGTGGCGCCCGTGGGCACGGGTCTGTGCGGGCGGGGACCGGGCAGTGGAGCTGCTGGGCGGTGCCCATGTGGATCTCACGGCCGCCGTGGACAGAAACCTCAGATGCGTCCTTAACGGGAGGTTGGCGTGTTCTGCCCCCAGCGTCCTGCCCCTCCTGACACTCTGCCCCTCCCAGCCCTGCAGTCCCCCCCTGGATCCATCCTCCTGCCCCGCACCAGAGCTGTGCTTTCTAGAAGGCAGGTCTGAGACGGCCACCCTCGGCGCCGGGGGCTGAACACCGGTCCCAGCACTGCCACGATGCCGCCTGGGCCAAGGCCAGCCTCAGGCAGCACACGGGGACACTGACAGGGAAAGCCCCGCCCGGGGCCCTGCGGCAAACCCCCTGCAGACTGGATGCACGTGAGGCTCACGGCTGATCCTACTCATCCCACCGCTCATTGGGTATTGGGTGTGTGTAACCCCAAGAAGTGCATAAAACTGGAGAGAAATAAGAAAGTGGGGCTCAGGATTTGGTGGCACGCGCCTCTGAGCCCGCCGGCGAAATAAAAGCTGATTCTCCCACCCTCTGCGTGCCGCTAGGCGCTTTCCCTGGTCAATCGCCGGTCACTTGCCCCAACAACACAGCGTGCCCGGCCCCCACCCTCCACACCCGCTCGCCCAGAACTGTGCCCTCCCCCGGACGTCCCTCCCTCCCGTTTGTCCGAGGCTCCGAGGGTGCTCCAGAGAGCTCAGGGCTCAGGCCCCTGCCCTGCAGGCAGACGCTGCCCCGGCACCGCTGTGCTTGGCGCCCCGCCCCCACTGGCCAGGCAGTCCTGGGGGAGGAAGCAACAGGTGCTTGCTGTCCGGTCGCTGCCCTGTCCCCTGCAGCCGGGCCTGCCTGGGGCGCTCCGCCTGAGTCCCCGGCTGTGCAGGCAGAGAAGCCCCTCATGGAGCCCGAGCTTCCGGGAGACTCAAGTGGCCCATCCCTCGGGCTCCCGAAGCCCACCCCACCCTCTGCCAGGGCCGGGCCCCGGGACGCAGGTGGTGGCCAGGGGCCCCCGTGCGGAGGGGCAGGGTCTGTGGGCTTCCAAGGCAGGTCTAGAAAATGTCCCTGGGGAATAGGGGGCCCCGAGCCATGCACACTGCACCCTGCACCCCCGGAGGCCAGGGGCACGCAAGAGGCCCCTCCAGGGCCCAGCCACCCCCTAAAGGGTAACAGGATTGTGTGAGCATGAGAACAGAGCCAGGGGCAGCGTGCACAGAGACGTGCACACGTGGGAGCATGTTTGTGAGCTGCGTGCACGAGTGTGAGTGCGTGTGTGGACATGAGTGTGTGAGAGAGGTCTGTATGCAAATCTCAGGCCAACAGAGCCCTGCAGGCCACCATAAGGTGACAAGGTGTTAGGACTCAATCCCGAGGGTACTAGGGAGCCACAGAATGTGGTAGGGTCAGGTGGATGATTTAGGCAGGCCCCTCCGGCGCTGGGTGGGGGCTGACCCGGGAGCGGGAAGTGGCGGGGGTACAGGCTGGGGACCACGGCGGCACTGCAGGACAGAGGGGGCTGTCCCGGCCAGGGCCGAGGCGGGCGCCCAGCACCGAGGCGTTTGGCAAATAAACGTGTCTGGTCCTAGCGTCTGGGCAGAAGCCTCCAAATCCAGAGCCAGGGCGGGGGAGGCGGCTGCACCCTCCACCCCACCCCAGCCCAGGTATCCTCCCACCCAGGGCCCAAGCCCACGGCCCTTCCAGCTGCACAGTGTCCTCGCTGGCCCAAGCCTGTCCACACCAAGCCGGGCGGCCACTCTACTTGACAGGTGGTGACGCAAGTTGGGCCGTGGCTGGGAGGGCAGACTGCCTGGGCTCCTCTCTCAGTGCGCCGCTGGCAAGCTGGGTGACCTCGGGGGAGTGCCTTGGCCTCTCTGAGCCTCCGTTTCTTCATTGGTGGCACTGGATGGTAACAGTGTGTACTGTTCAGCTTTTGCTGTGCGACAACCCAGCCTGAGCCTCAGTGACTCACAGCAGCAAACAGCGGTTCCCAGGCTGCGGGCGGGGTCAGCGCCCGCATCTCCCCCTCCCTGCACCAGGGGCTCCCGGGCACACCCCTGCGGTGAGGGCTCGCTGCGGGTGAGAGGACAAGCTGCCCGCAGCACGCAGGGACCTGTCCTGCCTCACGTCCAGGCGCCCCAGGGGCCCAGGCCAGCGCCGGAGCCAAGCCCCACACGCAGGGACAGACAGACAGACGGGGTCGGGAAGTCGCCCCGCCCCAGCGGGAGTGGCCTCGGAGCTCACAAGGACCAGGGCCCTGTCTCCGAGGCCCGCCTGTCGCGGGCGTTGGCGGGAGCGATGAGGGCCGTGCAGTGCCCAGCCCGTGTTCAGGACACGTGAGCTGTCACCACGTGCGAGGGGCAGACCGAGGCCCCTGCCCCCACCTGGCCCACCCTCACCTCCGCCTGGCTCCACGCAGCTCAGCCCTGAGCGCAGCTAGCCCTGGGAAGGGGGTGACCCCGCCTCGCCACCCCGGGTCTGCCCAACGACCGCTGTCACGGGTGCTCCTGGGTCCTCCAGACCTGACCACCGGGTGTCTTAGCCCACCTTGGGCCCGGGCTCTGGAGGCAACAGGTGTGAAATGCTGGGTGGGCCGACAACAGCTGACTGGTCTGAGCAGCAGACAAGGAGGCCGGTGGGGCCGGGCCATCGCAGGGGGGCCAACCGGGGGCCCTGAGAGTTGGAGTGAACCCCAGTAAGCCGGGGTCAGCCTCACCTTGATGCAGACCCCACCTGGCCCCGACTCCCTGCCAGAGGCTCTCTGGCTTTGCTTGCATGCCTCCAGACACGGGCATCTCACTCCCACTGAGGCAGCCGTTAGATAGCTCCTTCTTATTTGACTAGGGTGGCGCCCAGGGTCCCACTTCTGCCCCCACCCCCGGGCAGATCTTCAGCCAGCCAAGGCACAGAGTGTGCATGTGTTGAGCACCTGCTGAATGCAGTATCCGGCATACGGCTGGTGGCACACCCCCAGCGTGGACACCATTCCCTGGCCCTGGGAGGAGCTCGGACCCTGCAGGGCCACCCGGCTGAGGTCAGAGCCCTGCCCTGCTGCATGCCAAGACTGCCACCGCCCTCCACCCTCCACCCCCACCCCTGCAACCCCAGCCAACAGCACTGGGAGCAAAAGTCACCCAGCTTTCCCCGCCTGCCCTGCCTCCCAGGTCCCCTGAGCTGAGCAGGGGTGTCCTGCAGGCTGCTCCAGGGGGCGGCTGGCAGGGGAGGGTGGGAGGGAGAGGGAGAGAGGGAGGGGTGCAGGGAGAGAGACAGACAGAGAGAGAGGGAGGGGAGGGGAGGGAGGGGAGCCTAGCTGCCACCAAGGCATGCGCCCTTCTTAGCACCACTTAGTCCAACTGTTAGAAAGATCCGAGCGATAGGGCTCAGGGGAAGCCATAAATCTCAATAACCATCAGCCCAAGTTTTCTTCCCTCCTTGAGACAACAGATATAATTTCATTGGTGTGGCCCAGACTCCCGGGGGCTTTCTGATAAAAAGCCACTTCTTCAAAACATCAGACCCAAGTTCCTCTCTTCTTTCCAGCAGCCGCAGGGTCAGGTTTCCCGGGCAGGCATGGAGGCCGAGTCAGGCGGGCGCAGGGGCGTCCGGGCAGGGCTCACGCGCCCCTGGGCAGGGCTGCGAGGTCAACGTGGAGGCTGTGGGTTCCAAGGTCACTTTGAAGGGACCTTGAATCCGACACGACGCCTCTGTGGGATGGCCCCTGAATCTCTGCTTGGTTACCACCGGTGGCGGGGTGCTCACTCCCTCCCAAAGCCAGCTGGTCCATCCCGGGATGGCTCTCCTGAAAGGACACACTTCCAAATCTGTCTCCCGAAATACCCGCAAGGGTCCTGGCGCTGTCCTCAGAGAGACTGGGCGCGATCATCCTGACCCCAGAATCGAGGACCTGCCGAAGCACGGGGGGGGGGCCTGGGCAGCAGGTGGGTGGGGGAGGAAACACTCACCTTTCCCTGTGTGGTTTCATCCTGGGCCGCCCAGAGAAGTGGGGGCTGGGAGCCCCTGACCCTGCCCACCCCTCCCTCGGCCCTGGGGACATCCCCCCCACCCCCCCCACACTCCCGTCCCTGTCCCACGGAAGCCTGGACTCAAACCCAGGCCGTCGGCTCCCACGCTGGCCCTGGGCCGCCACGCCGGGCAGCAGGACGGGGCTGGGGTCAGGGCGGGGCCCGAGGAGGGGCCTCTGCTGCCCACCTCGTCTGTCCCCGTTCCCGCCGCAAGAAGCCGAGGCCTTTGCTGGTTACTGAGCCATAATTAGGCGCCTCCTGGGTGCCCAGCCCCGGGTCCCTCCTTCCAGGTGTTACTGCACTGACTCCGTCGCCATGCTGCGGGGGTGGGGGCGCTTTGCTGTCCCCATTCGACGGGGGGACATCGCATGGCCCCAACTCAGGGAAGCCGCCCGCTGTCCCCCAGGCTGGAAGTGGGGCTACAGCTCTGCACTCGGGGCGCCTCCTCGGCGGGGGTGGGGGGCCCACAGTTCACCAGGTCGCTGAGGACCTGCCCTCTTGCCTTCCTCCCTCTGCCTGACGGGCAGCAAGGGGAGGGCAGGCGCCTGGTGGGTGGGGTGCCCCTCCCTCTTTCCTTGGAGGACCCCTCCATAGGATGGGGCTACCGTGAAGACCCCATAAGACATTAGACTAAGGACCAGTCCCCGAGCCCAGAGCAAGCCACCAGGCAGGGGTGGCCTCACGGGCTGGGGTGCTCAGGTTTTCTTTCCTGTATGCGATGGGCCCTCCCTGGGCGTGGCGCCGTCCCCCGTCTCCCCGCCTGTGTCCCTCGTGGACACGGCACACGGGGCTGTGCTGAGCCTGCCCGGGTCAGTCGGGGGGCCTGGGCGCCGTCCCAGGTCACCCGGCCTGCCAGCTGCCCTGCGTGGCTCCTGGACTCACAGACGACACAGCATCCCCAAGAGCCTGGGTTCCAGAATCCCAGTGACATCCATTCCAGTCCCAACACCCTGCTGACGGCGGGCTGCCGGACCCACGGCTCAGCCTGCCTGGGCCCCCAGTTTTCCTCGGGGAGATGCTGGGATCCCAACACGCCCAGGACCACCTCCGTGGGAGGCAGGCGGCGCGTCAGGGCGGGGCCGGCTCGAGGGGAGCAGGCGTGACGTGCGGGTTGGCTGCTGTTCTCATTTTCACGTGTCCCCCCACACACACGGATGTCTCTCCCGCAGCCCGGCTGAGCCCACAGGACTCCTGGAGCCCAGACTGGGGCCTTCCGAAACACCCGGGGTCTGGGCCTGGTGCTCCCAGGGAGGGCGGGTGACGGGTTGGGGGCAGTGAATGAGCAAAGGGGACGGGGTGGGTGAGCCCTTCATCTTGGTCCCACCAGCCGGGCCTCATCTCCCTCCCTCTGCCTGTCTGTAGCCCGTTCGCCCGAGTCAAGCAGAGGGACGGCTGGGCAAACACAGCCCCGAGGGCAACCGCCGAGGGGCAGCAGGGGCTGGCTGAGGAAGGGCGGGGGCCAGCGGCAGCCCAGGCCACAGTGGGCGCCAGGTCTTGCTGGAGAGGCCCTCCCCAGGGCTGTCCCCACAGAGGGGACACCGGGCCCAGGGACAGACTGGTACCAACGCAGCCCGGGCCCCCTGCCCGCTGGGTCCCCCAGTGTGTGGATGGGGGTGCCCTACTCTCCTCTGCACCCCCAGCCCATCCCACCCACAGCCCAGAGCCCAGGCTGCAGCCCAGACAACTTCAAGGAGAGAACTGGTTCAATTCTGCAGCATTTTTGCTGCAAACTTCCTCTCTGCCGGGCACCAGCCCTCCAGACCCTTCCGAGGGCTCGCCCTCCACGCCCCTGCCCTGACTCTGCCTCATGCTCCCCTCCCTCCCCCAGACTCAGGGCCGCAGCCAGACGTCTTCTCTCCTGCAAGCAATTCTGCCCTAACTTGGCTAACGGTGGGCCGGGGGAGGCCAGGCCCCTCCTCTGCGGGCGCCCGCCCCCAGCCAGCCCGCTTGGGCTGGAGTCCTCGCTGCCAAATGGGCGCCCCGAGCCTCCGCCGCATGTGCAGTACCTGCGGGCCGGGTGGGAACGGCGCCACAGGGGCCCTTCCAGAGTAATCAAATGGGTCTTTAAATAATTATTACCTCCACCCTCCGCACACGCTACATTGGGTACGATGACTTTAAACATTGTTTCAGCCTATTACCAGCCTATAAATTAACCGCTCACGGCGCACAGAGCCGTCGTAAGGGGCTGCCTGGGAGAGAACCGGGGAGCGATTATGCACAAGGCGCGAAACTCCCACACAAGGGGCGTATTTTACACTTAAATTATAATTAAACGTAGAGGAATCTCTTCCACCCAGTGCACAAGCGTAATTTGTGTCAGCCTCCCGAGCGGTGACTCTAATCAAGCCGTTTATTGCTGCGGGAGGCGCCAGGCCGGGGGTGGCAGACGCGGGGAGGACCGGGGGCGGGGCGGCAGCTCCCTGGTGCCCGATCCGTGGCGATTAAACCCCAAAATCCAGAACCTGTCCAGCGACCCGCAGGCAAGAGAGGCACAGTGAGCCTCGGGGGGCCCAGGGTCAGGGAGCCAAAGTTGGGGACCCGGGGGCTCCCGCGTCAGGACCAGTGGGCGGGAGAGGCAGGCGCCCGGCGGCCGGGCACCGGCAGCAGGCCCGGGAGTCCCCAGGGCGGGCAGGACTCCGGTCTAGGAAGGTCCCAGCGAACAGTTCCCAACGAACTTGGAGGCCAAACTTCCTGCGAGGATGAGCACTCGCTCTTGCCCCCAGGAGCTGGGATCTTCCAGGCTTTTGTAGCTCAGCCTCCCTGAAAAGTAAGAACGCCACAAGCTCCCGCTTTGAGAAACAGGGAGGGCAGGACGGGTCCGCCCCGTGCCGTGACCTCCCACAGGACAGTCCTTCTCTCTGCCCCAGGTTGGGCAAACCCCACGACTGCCTTCCCGTGCGGGAGGTGGTGACAGCCCGGCCCTCGTGGTGAGGGCTGATCCCCCAGCCCCAGTGCCTGCCTCTACTCGCGGCCCCCCAGGGGGCTCGGACCTGGGCGTAGACTGGGGGCTTGTCCACTGGACATCACAGAGCGTCCCCTTGCACCCAGAGCTCCCCAGGGGCAAATGGCCCCTTTGCACCTTTAAGACAGTCCTCAGCAGAAGGTGCTATACGTGCATTGGCCCAGGTGACGGCAGGGAACACTGAGGCTCCGAGGAGGAGTGGGGGGGCCAAGATTCAAGCCCACCACCGTCAGACTCCCCGGCCCACAGGTGCACCCGCCGCCCTCTGCCCGCACCCCCAGCCTCTGGTGCACCTGGGGGAGACGGCCCCTCCGGCAGAGGCCCGGCCTGGGGAACGCAGCAGTGAGTTATCCACAGGCCACGATCCCAGCAGCTGGGAACCGGGTGCTGCAGTCTTGGGGTGCATGTACAGTGTGTGTATACGCTACACAGCATGCCATCCACCACAAGTTCTTAGATAATTGACTTTCTGCCTTTTTTTATTTTCTTATATATGTATCTAAGGTTATAAATTTGCCTGTAAGCACAGCTTTAGCCACACCCTATAAGTTTTGATACAGCACTTTTATCACATAGTTCATAATATTTTCTAATTTAGTTGTCATTTCTAATTTAGTTGTCATTTCTTCTTTGGTGCATGGATTTTTTTGAAGCACGTTGCTTAATTTTCAAATATTTGGGTACTTTCTAACTTTATTTTTGTTGTTGTGGCTATGAGCTTCCAGCTTCAACGTCTCACAGTAAAAACACCTATTTCAGAATGATTTCAGTCATTTGAAACTTGTTGATAGTTCTTCGTGGCCCAGCTTCTGTCAGTTTTGGTAAATGTTTCAGGCGCACTTGAAATTAACGTGTACTCTGCTGTTGAGTACACCGTTCTGTATTTGCGAATGAGTTCGAGTTTGTTACCCATGGTCAGATCTTCTTGATTCATGGCGATTTTTTGGTCTGCTTAGTCTTTTGGTTACATGAAAAAGTGTGATTATGGATATGCCTGTTTTTCGTTTTATTTCAGCAAGTTTTTCCTTTACATATTTTGAAGCTATGTAATCAAGAAACAGGAATTAAAAAGGGACGTTTCATAAGAACAAAAGAGATGCACTACGGTAAGGCTATGGATGAACTGTCACTCACTCAGAACGTCAGTGGACTGGAGGGGCCCCCACGCGGGAGAGGCTGCTGCTCCCCTCATTCCACCGTTCAAACGCCAATTTCACCAGAAACGCTCTCAGAGACACGCCCAGAAATCGTGTTCGACCAAATATCTGGGCGCCCCCATGGCCTGTTCAAGTCGACACATAAAGTCAGTCCCCACACAGTCACGAAACGGCAGGCCCAGGTTTGAGGCTCCGAGCCTCAGCCCCACGCCCCAGCCTCCCCCTCAGCCTCCCTGCTCACCACCCACCTCGTCTCCACCGCACACGCACCTGCTGGGGGCACCGGGGCAGACAGGTGCACGGAGTGTCTCTCTGCTCTCTACATTCTCCCAATCTCATGGTGGAAACAGTCACATAAAAAAGCCCTGGGCCGGGCGTGGTGGCTCACGCCTGTCATCCTAGCACCCTGGGAGGCTGAGGCGGGCGGATTGCTCGAGGTCGGGAGTTCGAAACCAGCCTGAGCAAGAGCGAGACCCCGTCTCTACTATAAGTAGAAAGAAATTAATTGGCCAACTAATATATATAGAAAAAATTAGCCAGGCATGGTGGCGCATGCCTGTAGTCCCAGCTACTCAGGAGGCTGAGGCAGCAGGATTGCTTGAGCCCAGGAGTTTGAGGTTGCTGTGAGCGAGGCTGATGCCACGGCACTCACTCTAGCCTGGGCAACAGAGTGAGACTCTGTCTCAAAAAAAAAAACAACAAAAAAACAACCCTGATTTGAGATGATTCCCTTCACATCCAATGGATGTCCCCTCTGGGCCGAGAACTCCAGAGTGGCAGCTATTTCCCTTCGGCACTGCCAACGTGTCACTCCATCGTCCTCTGGATAGTCCAGCACAAGGCACTGTACCCGATCAGTTTATTTGCAAAGGCATCACAAAAGGTGAGGTGTCAACAGGCAAGGCTGGCCTTGGAGGCGGAGGCCATCCCGCAGGCCACCTCGGTACCCCCGACCATAACGGTCCCAGCAGAATGATCGCTGTGGCTCACACGCCAGCCAACACGGCCAGGCATGCTACACGTGTCTCCTCTGCTCCTCACGGCAGCCTGAGGGCTGTGCATGTTCACAGGTGTGAGACCGAGGCCCAGCTGGGAGGTGACACCCCAGGGATCTGAACCCGGACACGTCTGCGTCCCTCCTGGCTCCGCGTGGGAAGGCTGCTCCGATCACCTGCAGGGTGGCAGCCGTCGAGGGGAGGGACGTCGGCCACCCCGGGAGGAGAGTGTGCAGGGAAGAAAAGTCCAGAGTCCCTGAGCCACAGAGACCGGCATGCAGACCAGCATGGGAGACAGGATGCAGAACACGGGAAACACGGAGTCAGGTCCTCCCGGGCCCCCTGCTCCGAACCAGCTGCTTGTGCCTACACTGCCTTCCCCCAAAGGGGTGCGGGCAGGGCCCTGGGACCCCAGTCTCCTGTCTCATCTGACCATAGCCCGTGAGGCTGCTCTGATCTCTGGGGAGAACTGACACAAGAGCCACCGAGGAGACCCTTGGCTGGGGGCCTTGGGTGGGCCGCAGGGCGCCTTTGGATCCCTTAAAATTGTGCACAAAGGATTCAAGTACGTGCAATTTTTTCGGAAGAGGGTCTGTAACTTCCATCAGATTCTCAAAGTGGTCTGTGACCGAGAAAAAACTCAGAATGTCCAGGCTGGAGGTGGCGTGAGCCGCAGGCTCAAACCCCAGGCCCGCCTCTAGCTGGCTGTGCGGTGTGGCCTACGTTTGCCCCTGTCCCCATCCCGTCCCTGTCCGCCCTGTCCCGTGAAGACCTTCATCACAGGGGCCCAGGCTCACTCTGCACCACCTCAGGTCCGTTCCCTGCCCTCGCCCTCCCCTGCTCAGTGTCAGCACGGGGCTGCCCAGACAGCCCCACGCAGGGGTGCGTTCCACCAGTGGGGGATGGGAGGGTGGCAGGAAGGAACAAGCATGGGTGTCCCCCATCTTTGCTTTGGGGCTCCACTCTGGTGGGGCCACCCAACCTTCCACGGGGGCCCCGAGGGCTACTAATCTCACCCCCTGTGCCCTTCCTGCCCAGCCGCCCGTACTCAATCCTCTCTGTTAACTCTCCCAGCACCAGCTCTGGAGGCTTGCCTGGACCAGGGGTCCTCAAACTACGGCCCGTGGGCCACATGTGGCCCGCCAAGGACATTTGTCCGGCCCGCCGGGTGCTTTTGCCGCCACTGCCTGTCCTGCTTAGCAGCCGACTCGTCCCTGGCCCACAGTGTGCATGTGTGGAATGTGCGCCCGCCGCACTCTCCAACGGCCCTCCAGCAGTCTGAGGGACAGTGAACTGGCCCCCCATTTAAAAAGTTTGAGGACCCCTGGCCTGGACACTGACTGTTGCCAAGTGTCCGTCAACATCAACGCTCCCCCCGCCCGGGTCCCTGGTGAGTCTGCAGCAGGACAGAGATCAGGACCTGGGCCTCCCACCTCCTGCCCGGCCCCTCTGCACACTCTACTCTCCTGGCACCACTGCCCCGGGAAACACACAGCCCGCAAGCGTGCAGGGCAGCTCAGAGTAGCGCGCAGACGCGGCGAGCCGACTCCGGAAAGCGCTGTGGCCTGCCCCTCTCAGAAGGTGCGCGGGGCTCACCCCTCCCGCCTGAGCTGCAGGGAGCCGGCCTGCAAGGCAAAGCCACGCCGGCTGCATTCCGAGCCTCCCCTAAAGAACGGAAACAGGGCAGGGGGCGGTGGGTGCTCGGCGGCTCATGAGTCCCCAGCAACCTCGTCTGCGGCTTCTCAGGGGGCTGCCGCTCCGAGGCCCCGCCTTTGGGAGCACGCAGGCGTCACACACGTGCAAGGCCCTGGCCTGGCGGGTGGGGGCGGGGAACTGTGGCTCAAGTCAAAGTGGGGCTTCCCTGTGTGATCTCTCCATGCCCCAGCTGAGCTGCGACCTGCAAAGACACGGGGCCGGCGGCTTCCCCTGGTGTGCTCGGCCCTGGGTGACAAACTGCATTTGTCTAGAAGAGCTCGGGTCGCGGCACAGCTGAGAAGACGGTGCAGAGCTCCGACCTGGCGCAGACCCGCCTGGCGTGAGCGTGCACGCAGCGTACAGCCGCCCACCAGTGCCACGCAGCCTCTGAGCTAAACCCGCGCCGCTTCCGGCTCCCCTTGGGCCCTTGTCCTGTCCCAGGACGCCACGCAGGGCAGCACGGGACACTCAGTCCTCAGGGCTCCGCAGGCTCCGCTTGGCCGTGCCGGTTTCCCGGACTTCTTGGCTCCGATGACCTTGACGGCGTGGGCAGCGGCGGTCAGGGGTCGGGAGCGTCCCACGGGGGCTCCGTGGCCGTCCTGTGCGCAGTAGGACTGCGGAGCTGGGCTCGGGAGGAAGAGCACGGAGGTGACCGGCGTGCGTCCAGCCACGTCGTGACAGGGCACAGGCTGTCACCGCAGGGTGCGGGCTGGACGGGACGGGACTGCTGGGGAGCGGCCAGGCCCCTCCGCGGAGCCCCTTCCCGCCCACCCCTCTGGTGAGACCTCACGGAACAGTGCACTTTGGCAGCGCCGTGCCAGTCAGCGCCTAGCACACAGTAGGCGCCTAATTAACCCTCTCTGAGTCCAGTGGCGTGTGAGAAGTCAAACCCACACCGCTAGCCTCATCAGGAGGGGTGTTTCCGTCGACTGGGATCCCCCCTGGCTGCGGTCTGGACCACCGGTTGCCTCGGCCCCTCCCCCAGGAGTCCCCTCCCGCCCACCGCTGTCCCCGCCTGCCCACCCTGAAGGGGCTACTGGGAAGCTGAGGCCTCCCCCAGGGCCTCCCAGCCAGAGAGGCCCCCGGCCCCGACAGAATGCCATTTCTAACCACCGCATAAACACGAAAACACGCCACACAGAGAGCCCACAAACCGCCGACCGCGGAGGGGCCGGGGGTCCTTGCGTCCTCACGCCACACCGGGCATCGCCATGGAGACCTCCCCCCTGCCCCCAGGCCCTGAGCCCTCCCGGGTGAGGATGCCCCTGCACCACTCGGAGGGCGCTGCTTGAGCCTGGGACCGTTGGAGGCCCAGGAGGAGGCCATGGGGCAGGACCCGGAGCCCCGGCCCCCAGGCCTGAGGGGCCTCAGGGAAACCCAGGCCCTGGTGCCCAGCGGGCTCCGGGTGGGCAGGGCTGGGGGAGCAGCTGCCCCTCACAGCCCGGCCCCAGACTGGCTGCCAAGGCCAGGGCCACCCTAAGGGACAACCACCACCCAGGCAGGGGGAGCGGAGGCAGAGGGAGGGCGTTTCCCAGGCTGCCCAGCCAGGTAGGGGTGGGGGGCTTCCTGCCGCTGCCCACCCCAGAGGCCTGGCTTCCCTGGCCCCTCCCTGCAGCTCTGCCTTAGACGGCTCCAGAGCCAGAAGCCCAGGTGGGGGTCGCTTTTCCTACCTGCATGGCCCGTCAGCCCTCGGGGGAGGGACAAACCCCCAACCCACACACACGCCCCGGCCCTCGGGGCCCACAGCTGAGTGGCCACCATCCCCGCCACTCTCGAGCCATCTCTGCCCGCCGGCCGTGAGCTGGCCCTGACAGTGAGAGAGAGACCCGTGGGCCTTCGGGGTGCGGGGGTCTTGGCCATGCCCACCCCCACCCCCCGCGCAGAGCAGCCCCTGGGTGCCCAGCGCCCGCCTTGCAGGCCGTTGTTATTTCTGACTGTGACCATCGTCCCGAGGCCAGTGTGATCCTTCCCATCCCTCGGTGAGACAGCGGGAGTTCCCACGTGACTTGCCACCCAGCCGGGAAGCGCGGGTCCGGCGGCGTCCACACCCCGGGGTTGGAGCCCACTCCGCCGGAGCAGCCCCAGGGCAGTCGCAGAGCCCGGACCCCCAGGCCGGGGCAGGGAGAGGCCTTGACTCCCATCTGGAGGCCACGTGAACCCGAGGTCAGCTCCAGGGAATGGCCGGAGGCCCATCCCTAATTTTTCTCTGGCGGAATTCGCAGCTTCCTGTGTCTCGGATAAAAGACTGGGAGGCCCACCGCGCCTGGGCAAAGCCGCCCGGAGTTTGTGCGAGCAAATGAGAAACAGGCGCGGAAATCCCCGCCGCGGCCGCGGGTGTGAACACCCAGGGCAGCTACGGGACACAGGCGGCCCGGTTCCCACGCGGAGCTCCCGGGACCGCGGCCCGAGCGTGTTCAGGACGCGCAGCAGCTCCCGGGCCGAGCCCAGCGGAGGGCGTGCCCGAGGCGGGATCCATGAATCACCCCGGGAGCCCACAGCCCGGGACGCCGGGGGTCCGCCCTGCCCGGCCCTTCCTGGCCTCGGTTTCCCCGCCTGTCCAGAGGGCACAACTACGTCACTGGGACGGTGCGTCTGCTCTGCGAGGAAGGTGGCGGTCGCGAGTCCTCCCCAACAGGCTCTGACCCCATCAGGGCGCCACACACAGTCTTCCTCCGTCACGGTGACTCCGGGACTCGGAAACCAAGGAGACGTGAAGCTGCCTCTGCGGGCGCTGCCCTGCGGCCTCTGGGCCCCGCCCTCACACCTCCGCCACGCCAGCTGCGCAGTGCCAAGGCCGCCAGAAAGCACGTTCGCCGCCTCGGCCTGGCGCAGACGGCCACCCGCTGTCAGGGCGGGGCCAGGCACAGACCGGGGCCCAGGGGCTTGCGGAGCACTGGGCGGGCAGGCAGGGGTGGAGGTGGGGGGAAGACCAGGCTGCAGCTCCAGGGCGCTGTGCAGCCCAAGGAAAGGGGGCAGGGAAGACCCCGGCATGGCCAGGCAGACCCGGAATCCACAGCGGCCCATCCCTCAGGGCCGGCGGGCAACCCTGACCCCAGCCCAGGCCCCAGCCCCATGCAGTGCGGAGGGCAGCCGGGGAGAGACACTCAGAGAGGAAAATCACAGCCTGGGAGCGAGGAGCCCGGCTGTCCCGGAACGTCCCAGCCAGGGCACTGCCATAGGAACTGAAACAAACACACGCTGGCAGCAGGGGACAGGAAAAGGCCTTTGGGATGAGCCATGAGTAATCCGCAGCCCCGGGGGTGATGGACACCCACCCTGGCCACAGTCGGCCAGCAGTCCCAGGCGCAAGAGAGACTGTCCCTGCAGGCCCCAGCAACCACACAGAGCCTGGGACACCCTGGGCCCCTGCGGTCCAGGCCCCAGGGCACACGGCTCATGGGGACAGCAGTAAAAACCCACGCGCCTCCACCACCACCCGCTTCCCGGGCAGGGGACGCATGAGCTGGGCGTGGAGGAGGAGCTGGGGGTCCTGGGCAGGAGGGGAGGGGACGCCAGCAGACAGGTGCACAGGTGTGGGCAGCGGCCAAGGGCCAGCAGAGGCTGGGCCTGCCCGGTTCTGCAGGAGGAGGGGAGGGGGGGGTGCCAGCGCAGGTGGGGTCCCCTGGGGCCTCCACAGTGTCTGCAGGGCACGGCAGGCATGGAGGGCTGTGCAGCCTCCGATGACACAGTCGGATTTGTGTTCTAGAACGATCCTTCTGGCTGCTGTGTGAAGGACTGGAGGAGGGGAAGCCAGAGCGAGTGACTGCCAGGAGTTGACCGGCCGGCCGGCCTGGGAGCACGAAGCGGGTGGGGAGGGGCCTGGGGTCCGAGGAGGCACCAGTGCTTCCTCCCAGCACTGGGACCATCCGGCACTTTCCGGGCAGCCGGGCCGGGGGGACAGCCCTGCTCTGGAGGAGCCACAGTCCCGTCCTTGAGGGTCACGTGGCTCCTGCTTGTCCCGTTTTCTCCAGGACTCAGAGGAGTCCCACCGGGCCGTGTGTCCAGGAGAAGGTGGGGGGGGGGGGTACGGCGCAGCTCAGAGGCAAGCCCTGCGTGTGGGAGGCCTACGCGGCTGGCACGGCCCTTCAGGGCCTCCTCTGCCCAGGGACAGAGCCTGCGGGGCGGCCACTGTCCTCCCAGGCTGGCCCTGGAGCCCAGAGCCCTGGCACCCGGATGGGCTTTGCTTTTCCACGTCCCTCTACCTGCCCCAGAGGGACGGACGGGCAAAACGCCCCTCGGCCCCCCACCGCCAGCGGCGCCCTGCTGGGAGCGTGCGAAAGCCAGGTGCAGGGAGGCAGTCGCCTGCCCAGGCCTGCACGGGCCGCCGACGCAGAGCCCGTGGGCCGGACCCAGCCGGCGCTGCCTCCCTCGCCTCTGCCCCGGCCCGGGAGCCCGGCCTGTGCGCGCCGCTGCGGCTGCGTCCACGTCTCTGCTCCCAACAGACCTCTGCCCGCTTTGTCCCCTCGGCCCTCATGGGGTCGTTCCGCCTGCAGGTGTGGACACTGAAGCCCACGAGACCCGGCCCGGGGGGGCAGGGCAGCCCTCGCTCTCAGGACGGGGGAGCCGGGCGGGACCCGCCGGGCAGGGGAGGAGGAGGAAGGGAGGAGGCCAGAGGGCCGAGGCTGTGTGAGTAGACGTGGGCTGGGTCTGGCGGCGGCCTCTGTCCCGGGGTCTCCCGGGCCCACAGGTCAGGGCAGACCAGAGCTGAAGCAGCCCCACTGCGGCTGGGGACGGAGGGGCTGGGCCCAGGCCTGGGGGCCAAGGGGGGTTGAGGTGTCCTGGGACCATGTCACACCTGCCTGGCACACGCGGCGATGGCTCCTTTGCGCGTGTGAAGCCATGGGGCTCCCATAGGGCAAACGTGCTCGAGGGGCAAGAGGCAAGGCTGTGCCCGCTGGGCGGCAGAGGAGACAGGACCTGTCGAGACCATTAAGGCCGGACAGGCAGCTCTCCCCTCGGGGCTCATCCGGAGGCCCTGCTAGGAGGGGTGCACGGGGTGGGGTGCAGAGGTGGGTGGGGAGCAAGGCAGTCCCCCTTCTGGCTGCATCCTGTGGGGCAGGGGCGGTGGGCTGGGCCCTCCCTGTGTGACCAGGAGCCGGTTCAGCCCCGTCCGGAGCAAAAATGCCCAGCACCAGGCTGCTTTGCTTTCTGCTCCCGCCAGCCCAGGGCGGAGCGCCAGGCGTGGGGAGGTGGGGGGCGAGTGAGGATCAGGCCGGCGTCCCCAGGCCCCAGCTGGCAGAGTGAGAAGGACCCGGGCAGGCGTGCATCCGCCGCCCTCCCGGTTTTACAGAGTGGGTCAGGGGTGAGAGACAGAGGCCCGGGGGGCTGGGACTGACCAGGCCTGGCAGCGGCTGGTGTCCAGGTCCGCCCGGCTCCCGGCTCCCGGCTCCCGGGGATCTGCTCTCCCAGGCCCCCCTCGCTGCTTCCAGCAAGAGCCCAGGAGCGATCTGCGCTGGCCCTGGGGACAGCAGGGTGCCTGGCCCTTGCCAGAGGGGCTCTCGGTCCCCAGGGGCGGCAGCCGGGGACTCTGTTTTGGGGCCCCTCACAGCCCAGGCCTTAAACAGAGGAGAACAGGAGGTCTCGCTGTCCCCGCTACTCCGCCCTGTTTCAGGGAGCAGCTGAGCAAGGTGCCGGGCAGGGCTGTCTTGCCAAATCTAGGTACAAGGTAACAATGATAACGGGAGCCGTTCTCCCAACAGTCCCCTAAACGGGCTGCTGAGGCGGGAGGTGGCTCTGAGTCACCTCCGTGCCGCTTCCTGGTCCCCAGCCCCTAACGCATCATTTCGCCAGAGACCAGAGTCCGGACCCAGCAGCCCGGGGGTGACAAGGGGCTGGCCTCTGTCCGAGCCCCACCGTCCCACCTCAGGTGAGCCCTGCTGGCCCTTTAAGAAGCCAGAGGCTAGTGCTGGCCCGGGCAGGAGCCGGGCACGTTCCGGATCCTTCTGGAAGGCTGAGCTGGAGAGGAGACAAAATGTTCTCGCACAGCTCGGTAAACAAGCCCAAAGTGTTTTGAAAGCTTCTGCCGATATAAAGGACTGCACGACAAATGCAGGAATTGCAAAACGAGGCTCCCAGCTGCCAGGGAGGGGGTGGCAGGCCGGCGGGGCACGAGGCGGCCCCCTGCCCGGCTCTGGGCGGAGCTGCAGCGGGGCGCGCACACCCGCGAGCTGTGCCAGGGCCCGCGTGGACGGACTCTGCGTGTGCGTGTGTGTGCACACACGTGTGCCATGGGAGTGCCCCAGGCCTGCCTGTGTGACCGCAGGGGGTGCCTGTGCAGACACGGGGCTCCCATGCGTGGATATGGCAGCTCCCCGCCTCGCCCGCTCTTCCCGCAGGGCTGCCGAGCACCCCGGGTGGGGAGGGGCCGGAGCCGGCTCCCCAGGGCGGATGAAGGGTCAGCGGGGCGTGGGGGCCTCTCTGCGGAGCCAGGGAGCGGCGGGCGCCAGCCGGGACCTTGCCACAGGGCCGGCCTCTTGGCACACCCGGGACGGTTTCAAGACAATGCAGATGCCAAGCCCCCCTTGGTGACGGGGGCTCCGCCCCGCTCTGAGGCTCTTTCGCCGTCTGCAGGGTGGGCAGAACATGTGTCCCTCCCGGAGCCCCTGTGGCAGGGCAAGGGGCCATCTCGGAAGAGCCTGGCTGGGTCTGGGGCCTGCTCGCAACCTCGAGGGGGGCGATAGGTGCACCCTCCAAGGAAGCCCAGAGCCGCAGGAGGTGGCTGCCATTGCCTCTCGAGTCCCCTGGCCCCACCCCACCACGTGAGCCCCCATGCACGGTGACCTGGGGTGGGGGGGCAACATGCCACACGGGGGCCCAGCCCTGGCCCCGGGACATGCCCGGGCAGTCGGGCAGTGCCGAGCTGTGGGGACAGACCACGGGACCACGGCAGGGCACCAGGCCCGCCCGGGGGGCGGGGAGGACGGGAAGGGCCCCAGAGAGAGGCGAGAAGGTGGGGAGGCCGGCCGACCAGGACTGGGACTGCAGCGGCACCAGGCACACAGCGGGTGCTCAATCAGTGCTCCCCGGGTGCCTGAGCGAACCCTTTGAGGGGAAGACTGAACCCAGAAGAGGTGCCCCACGGGCACGGGGGCAAGCGGCAGGGTGGGTGTCCCGTGCTGCACGACCCAGCTAGGCCTGTGGCCCCGGTGCGTGGGCCGGGCGCGAACCTGGCAGGGCTCCCCCCGGCGGCCTGCTGCCGCCACGTGCTGCAGACAGACAGCCCCCGGAGTCCCGGCTCGTAACCAGGGTCGATTGTGTCCTCGGAGCTGGTGGGAAGCCAGGCAGCGCAGAACGGCCGATTCCCTGGATCCCAGCCCGGACCGGCAGGGACGGCCCCCGGGAGGCCGCGAGCATCTCGCTTGCTGGCCGCAGCGGGAGGCGGCCCGGCCAGAGGCCCGCGGGGGAGGCGGGTGCAGGGAGCTCGCCGCAGGGGCAGCCAATGCCAGGGCTGCCAGGCCGTCCACCCCTCGGGCTCCCCGGCGGGGGGGGCCTCTGCTCCCTGCGAGCCAGGACCACTCAGACCCCACGGGCCGGACGCATCCGCTTCCCAAAGTGCCAGTGGAGGGAGGACACCGCCGCTGGGCTCCAGCAGCCCCGCCCCATGCAGAGCAGAAAAGTCCCGGGATGGGGCTGGGGCACGTGCCCTGAGCTGACTGCGAGTGACAGGACTGCAGCCAGGACGCCGTGTCCTGGGCCGGGCACTGGCCCTGGCCCGAGGGGTCTGCCGACGCCGGGTCCCCCTGGCCCAGGAAAGCGACAAGGCCCCAAGCGTCGTCCCAGCCAGGGGTCAGGCGCAGGCCCAGGGTGAAGGGAGCGACCCGGCCAGGCCACCAAGACAGCGGCGGGGCCGGTCTCCCCACAGCTGGGCGTGGTCCTCCCCAGGCCACGGTGCCCACACAGCACCTTGGACCTACTGTCGCTGTTCTGGGTGCCCCAGGCCAGGTGTACACTGTCCCACTTCCCCGTCACCAGGGGGCTGGGCCCCACGCCGCCAGGTGTGGTCACCTGGAAGTGTCCCAGGTCACACGGATAGTGGAGGGGCAGGGCTTTGAACCCAGGGTCTGCTCCCGTACCCAAGGGCTAAACCTCAGGGTCACAAAGACTCAGCCACCAACCTCCCCCCTCCCAGAAAGGGAAGAAAGGAGGAAGGGGGACAGAGCCCCCAGCAGGGAGCCGCAGGGACGGGGGAGGAAGGGGAGGCCCGTGGGTCCCTGGGGGAGGCGGTGAGAGCCATGGGCCAGCCTGGGACAGTGCAGGGTCCGCCCTGGCTGGGGGACCCCAGCCCCTCCCTCCCACACCCCTGAAAGGAGGAGTCCAGGCGGGAACAGGCTCAGGCCCGGCTGCCTGGTTGTCCGGGGCGGAGGAGCTGGCCCACACCTGCACCCGGCCATGACAATGACAGCAGACAGACGTGGGAGCAACCTCTGCGGCTGGTGTCCCTGTGCCCCCCACCCAAGACCACACAGCCGTCCTGCAGGGGAGGGGAAGGAGCGCCCGTGGGTGGGGCCGCCTCCCAAGCCGGGGGCCTCACGGGGTTAGAGGGCCAGCTCCAGGAGCTGCCAAAGCCCTGGCCTGGCGGGGGTGGGGCTGCGGGGGCTGTGGGGGCGGGGGAGGGCGGGGGGGCTAGAATGCCCGGGCCTGCGAAAATTACAGCTGGGGGCTCAGGGGTCCCTGAGGACATCTCGTCGCTGGGCAAAGGCCCCCAGGGGGCCACTGAAGGAAGAGAGAGAATGAGATTGCTGTTCGGGGAGGGCTGGGAAGCTGAACGGCCCTCAGGGGACCTGGCCGCATCCCAAAGACAGTGTGGGGGGGGGGGGCACCGAGGCCGGAAAGGAGACAGGAGCGGAGGGAGCGGCAGGGCCGGGGCGGGAGTGCGAGGTCCACCCGCTCCTGCTCACCCCGGAACCAGGCCTGGGAGGGGCCCCGGTCACCTGGAGGAGAGGCGGGGCTGCGTTGGGCGAGGGCCACAGCCCTGTGCCTCAGTGTCCCGCTCCGTGAAATGGGCGCACTGGCAGCACTGATCCCGCAGGGCTGCCGTGAGGATCGGAGGGGAGAGCAACGCCGGCGTTCGGCCCTGCGCCCTCCGACCCCGCTTAAGCCCCGCGGCTGGAGGCAGGCGCAGGTCAGCCCGCCCAAAGGGGTCTCCGCAGGGCCCCCCCGCAGGGCCCCGCCCAAACTGGGGTCCCAGGGTCGGGCGTGTTTGAGGACCGAGTGTGCTCAGCAGGCCTGGCGGGGGGCGGGGCTGGCTAACGGCTCACAAAGTCCCTCACCGAGGCCACAATGTGGCCAGAACAAGGGCTCCCGAGACCGCTGGGACCGGGGCTGGGGTCCGTGGAGCTAGCTGCAGGAGCCCTGGGGCCACCGAGTGTCCCACGCCCCAGAGCCGAGCGTCACGGTGTCACCGGGCCTTGAGGCTGGTGTGGCTCCACGTGGCAGGGCCACACCACCGTCACGCGGCCACCTCAGCTAAGGGGCGGAAGGCTCAGCGGTGACCCAGAGGGGACACAACTCCTTCCGGGAGGCCACGGAAGAGTCCACGTCCCCACCCCACCCGCCTCTGCTGGGCCTTTCTCACGGGGTTCCTTGGGCGTTTCGGGGCTCAGGGCCACCCCGTCTCTCCCGCCCCAGCCCGTCACACGCTCCCCGATGCTGGCATCGCCCCCTGCTTGATGGCCCCAGGCTCCCGTGGTGTGTGGGGGGGGTTCTCGGGGCCATCCACCAGCTCGGTCACCTGCTGCCGACCCCCTTTCCCAACTCAGCTCCCCAAATTGAGGTCGCACCTCCTCTTCCCGGCCTCTCCCAGGGACCCCCAGGACGTCAGGCTTCACCGAGAGGCGCCTCCCAGTCCACCCCCCATCAGACGGCTCTCCCGGTCCCAGCCCCCCAGCTCCGCGTCCAAGGTGGTCTTGGTGAGTCTCCCTGGACACACACCAGGAAAGGCCCCGGACTTGGGCCAGCAGGGGTTAACCCCCAGCCCGACTCGCTGTGTGACCTCCACACTCTGCTCCCTCGGTCTCCCCGCCCTGCCCAGGACCAAGCCCGCAGGGACAGTGACCCGGCCAGCCCCTCGGGCCAGCTGCTGACAGGAGTGGGTTGAAATCCCGGGGTCTGGACCTCAGGCTGAGGGGGGGGGCCCCGGAAGCATTCCCGGGTCGGGGACTCCAGTTGTCTGGCAGGGTAGGGAGGGACATGGGAGTGGGTCCCACGGCCCTGTCACCAGGCAGGCGGGAGGTCACGGTCCCGCATACCAGGCTAATTGGGGTCTGGCAGAGCACGCTCCAGACAGCAGGCCCGGCTTTCCCAGCCTGTGCACCGACCCCACCCCCAACAGGCACCCCAGATCCACGCTGACCAAGCCCCGTCCCACCTGGGCCGTCCCAGGAGGCGGCAGACGGGGCCCCCTCCCAGCCCAGGGGCACCAGGGCGGCCGGGAGCTGCAGGCCTGGCCAGGTCCCACCCCCACCGAGGCCAGGGCACGGCAGGGGGGCAGCCAGCAGACGCGCACGCTCCAGGGGCCTGGGAGAGTGGCCGGCCGGCCACGTCAACAGCGACAGGGACCGCGTCCGCCCTAATCCAAACACGGGATGTGGAAACCGAGCCCCCGGCACACAGCGCCTCCCCGCAGGAATTGCCCAACGCGTCTGTTGCAACGGTTCTGAGCCCGGCGCCGGCCTCCAGACGCTGCCGGGCCGGCCCCCCACCCCGCCCCGCCCCGCCCCGGCCACCCCGGAGCTCCCGGGGCTTGGGGAGGGATGGCCCCAGAGCAGGGGCTGGGAGGCCAGGCCCCCCGGGCTACGGGGCGGATGGCGCCTCAGATGCAGGACTGGGCCAGCCCATTCCCCACGCCTGGGGTCGCCCGCTGGCCCCCGGGAGGCAGGGAGACCCACGCCCACGCCTGCACGAGGAGGCTCCCCACCCTCCCCCTCCTGGCGTGCAGGCGGCCCCGGGGAACCGAGTCAGTCTCAGACTTGCCCCTGCAGATGCAGCCTCAGCGCCTGGGGTGCCCCTGAGCCCCTGCTCCCGGCCAGGCTTCGGGTGTCCGGGCCTGGCCCCCGTCACACCCCACCCCCGACCTTCTCTGGGACAAAAGGCAGAACCAGCCGGATGCCTTTCACCGCCGTTCACCAGATCTCTCCTCTCCTCTACAGAATCCAATTTTCTTGTTGTTGTTGTTGAGCCACCATTTTACCAAGCACGTTAGGAAGTGCTGATGGGACGTGACCTCCTCTCTTCTCCCGGTCCCCCTGGAGTGAGTGTCATCACCCCATTTTCCAGGTGAGAAAACTGAGGCTCAGGGAGGTGACAGGACCCACCCCCAGACGCCGGTTCACCCCCTCCAGCATCCGTCCTCCCTGGTCTGAGCGAGAGCCCCGCCCTGCCCCACCCACACCTGGACCGGGCACAGGCAGGTCGCCCCGGGGCCAGGCACGGCCAGACGGAGCCCCCGGGGCCGGAGCCTCCCTGGGCCCCTGCGGAAGGGGAGCCCCTTTCGAAGAGACGGATCTGCAGGGACTCAGGAGAGCTGTCTGTGTGGAGGCACCTCCTTCCTGCAGCCCTTCAGCTGGGGGGCCACCTCGGAGGAGTGCCCACCCCTCCTAAGGGACCCCCAGGTCTCCACTCGTTCCCCTGGTGAGGGGCACACGATCCGGGCTGCCCCCAGGCCCTACACCTCAGAACGGAGCCCCCACCTCGCATGGGGTGCAGAACCCCCCTGGGGCTGCTCTCTGGGAAGGGGCCATGTGGCCTGGAGGGTAGGGGCCCTCTGAGCCCGGGCGCCCCAGCTGTAAACAGGACGGGCAGCTGCTCCCCCTCCGGGGTCTCCCCGGCCCTGCACCCCCAGATAACCAGCCCCGCCCCTTCTGCACACACGTGCCCCGCACTGGAGGGTCCGGGTCCTCCCTCCGGGGGGCCATGGCGTGGCTGACGTGCTCCCCGGCAGTGCTGGCCTCTGGCCCACCTCCCACTCAACCCTACCGTGGAACCCCAACCCGGAGCCAGAGCCCGCAGGAAGGCCCGGAGGCGAGCCCCCCGCCAGAGAGCCCTGCCGTCCGCTCCAGCCGCGCTGGGGGGGCCGCCCGGGGCTCCGACTGCCCCGTCCACGCCGGGCCCAGACCGCACGGAGCAACGCGGCTAGTTAAAAGTTTTATTGATTGAGCACAATTGAGTGTAAGTAGTAAAAGTTCTCCTGATGTAACCCACTTTTTCTTAATGGGTAATCTCAGACACTCAAGTTTGTATGTTAAAGGAGGTTTAGGACAATTTAATAGCTCATAAAATTTTATAGTCCCAGTTGAAATCAGAGTGATAACCCAGGCCTGCACAGCTATAGTTTGCTAAATGTCTCTCATCTATTTTTTCTCCTGTTTATTGGAAAGTTAACATCTGCTCTGCTATCGGGGGTGGGGGGCAGAAGGAAAATGATCTATTTTTCCAGAGGAGAGGTAAGAGGTTCGGGCTCTCCTGGCAGCCTCCTCTCCTCCAAACACACGACTTCCCTGTAAGTGGGAAGGGGGCTCAGGGCCGGGGCTGACCCGAGGTTCACCGCACAGCGCGCAGGCCCCGCGCCCCACGGCGGCTGCCGAGACAGGAGCATCTACCAGGGCCGGGCCCTGCCTTGGGATCAGCTCGGATCTGTCAGAGCTCACAACCAGGAAGTGTACAAAGCCCCTACTGTGTGCATGGTCGGGGCGAGGGGGCAGGACACAAAGAACTAGGACGCAAGCTCTCAGCTTCAGAAGCTAAAACCGTGCCGAGCTCTGCGCCCGGCACAGCGGCCAGAGGGCGCCGGGAAGAGTGGCCTTTCCACGGTGCCTGGGGGGGGCAAGCTGGGTCGGGGCTCCAGGGATGGGTGAGCTTTAGAGTCGGTGGAAGGGACAGAGAGCCCAGCGTCCTGGCTGCACCACTGACCAGCTGCAACCTGCCCTGGGGAGCCCAGTGTCCCGGTCTTTGCAGCGGGAATCACATCAGCCCGACATCCCAGGGCCGGCGTAAGGGTGAAATAACGTGCGGAAAGGCGGCCGGTATCCGGTGCTCAAAACGTGTCACTATAGAGACCTGGAGGGAAACCGTGCGGTGGGTTCTGAGAAAGTCAGACACAGAAGGTCCGTGTCACCCAGCACTACCGGCCCCAGGACACGTGCGCCCAGAAAGATTGAAAACTGGCAGCCAAGTACACACACACACGTGGCTGGAGCCCCATCATAGTGGTCAAAAGGTGCAAACAGGCCGGGCGCGGTGGCTCACGCCTGTAATCCTAGCACCCTGGGAGGCCGAGGCGGGTGGATCGCTCAAGGTCAGGAGTTTGAAACCAGCCTGACCAAGAGCGAGACCCTGTCTCTACTATAAATAGAAAGAAATTAATTGGCCAACTAATTTATATAGAGAGAAAAAATGAGCCGGGCATGGTGGCGCATGCCTGTAGTCCCAGCTACTCGGGAGGCTGAGGCAGCAGGATTGCTTGAGCCAGGAGTTTGAGGTTGCTGTGAGCTAGGCTGATGCCACGGCACTCACTCTAGCCTGGGCAACAAAGCCAGACTCTGTCTCAAAAAAAAAAAAAAAAGAAAAGAAAAAAAAAGAAAGGGGCAAACAGCCCAGAGCCACGTCCGTGGGCATGCAGTGGCAGCACGTGGTTGCCGTGCGGCGGGGTGTCACTGGCCACAGAAGGGAGGAGGCGCTGACACACGATACCCGTGGCGGACCTCGGGAACCCCACGCTCGGTGACGGAAGCCAGGCACAAAAGACCGCGTCGTAGGATCCCATTTACCTGAAACAACCAGCACGGGCAAATACTTAGGAGGCAGACTGGGGGTTTCCAGGGCTGGAGAGGGCACGGAGGAGGGGCCGCTCGCAGGGACGGGGGCTCCTTTTGGGGAGGTGACATGGTTTGGAACTCGACAGGTGGCGGTTGCACAGCACCGGGAGTGCACTAACTGCCACTGAATTGCATGCTTTAAAATGGATCGTTTTGTGCTGTGTGGATTTCACTTAAATGAAAACAATTTTTTTAACGGAGGAAATTCATGCAGACAAGCGTGACGCGTGAACTCCGCCCGCCGGGCCAGGCGCTCCACGCCGCCGCGCAGCCCCAGCTGCCGGCTCTCCCTCCGACACTGGCAGCCTGTGCCCAGGGGCGTGGCGGGAGGGACGGTGGCAGCAGGTGGGCACACCTGTGACGTGCCACGCACGGAGAGGCCGCCTCCTGGGGCCAAGGGGACGGCTAAAGTGAGCTGGAGACCGCTGGCGGACGGGTGTCACAGACAGCTAAGGGCAGCTGCAGGGACGAGCCCTCGGGCACACCGGCTGTGCGTGCCACAGAGCGCCTGCCACGCGCTGCATCCCACGGGAGAGAGTAGAGTCCCACCTGCCCAGCCCCGCTTCCCTCAGCTGCGCCTCCTCCTCTCCTGGCGTCCCGGCCCCCGTCCCTGCCCCAGGTGTGGGGCTGGTGACGCACGGCGCCCGCCACAGCCCTGCTACATTGGCCACTTGTGGGGTGGATGCCGGGCTCCTTTCCCCTGGCCCCTCGTGCCCCCCGAGTGCCCACGGGCTGGCCGCCGCCCAGCCTGGCCTCCTGGGCTTCTGCCCACCGCAGGAAACGGGTAAAAAGAGGCCGTGGGGACCTGAGTCCCGCTCCGTGGCGCGGCCGAGCGTGGTGAGGCGACGCCGTCGGCAGACTCCAGGGGCCCAGGCCCAGAGCAGGAGGGAGCCGCGCAGGCACCGCTGCCGGGACCTCGTGGGATCCCAGCTCGGGGAACTGCGACACGAAAGGCTCTCGCCCGCCGCACCTGTCCCGGGCCAGGCTGGCAGAAGCCGCAGTGCTGGGAGCCTCACCTGCGTGCTGAGGAATACGAAAGCCTTCACTTCACAAGCACCCCCGGGTGCGGTCACCCCGGGAAAGTAGAGAAGGAGCGCTACAGAAAAGTGTGTGCCATCCCGACCTCCTCGCAACGGCTCCTCTCCGACAGAGCCAGGGAGTTTTCAGAGCACCGGCCTTTCCCAGGGTGGGCCGGCCGCCTCTCCAAGCGGCAGGTTCAGGGGAGGTTTTTTTTGGGGGGGGGGGCGCGGGGATTTTAAATTTTTTAAAAAACATTTTTCTGGCCGGGCGCGGTGGCTCACGCCTGTGATCCTAGCACTCTGGGAGGCCGAGGTGGGCGGATCGATCAAGGTCAGGAGTTTGAGACCAGCCTGAGCAAGAGCGAGACCCTGTCTCTACTAAAAACAGGAAGAAATTAATTGGCCAAATAAAGGTCCCAGCTACTCGGGAGGCTGAGGCAGGAGGATCGCTTGAGCCCAGGAGTTGGAGGTTGCTGTGAGCTAGGCTGATGCCACGGCACTCACTCTAGCCCGGGCAACAGAGTGAGACTCTGTCTCAAAAAAAAAAAAAAAAAATTATTTTTATTAGAGGTGTTTTAGGTTCACAGCAAAACGAAGAGGAAGACACAGAGATGTACATACGGCGCTAGCGGCAGGTTCTCTCGGGTTCCTGAGGCCCTGGGGAGGACCCGGTGCTGAGGGACAGGGACGGTGGGGGGCCAGCCCCCAGCACCCCGCTCTCACACGCAGCTTGAACAGGGGACAAATGCCCCCATCACAAGCCGTGTTGCAGGGATGGCGGCCGGTCTCTGCCCGCCCCACCCCCGGCCCTGCCCCTCCTCCTTGCAGAGAGCTCCCCCATCAGGCGTCCGACTGCCGCCCGCAGAAGCCACCCCCAGGGACCCCCCGTCTCTCCCGCACCCCCCGATGCCCTCCCCAGAGCCTGGTGGCACCTAGCCACCTGTTCCTTGAATTGCCCGTTGGTTCCTGCCTCTCCCTTCACAGCGCGGCCCCCGCCCCGCCCCCACCCCGTGCATGGAGCCCACCCTGGGCAGGTGCAGGACGGCACCTGAGTGCTGGGACAGAGACACTCTTTCATCCCCACGTGAGTCGCAGCCCCGCCCCTTGTTCTTCTGTGACCTCGTGCGAGTCACTAGGCCCCCCGATGGCCAGGGTCACGCTGGCATTTGCAGACGGCGCTCGTCTGGCAGACGAGCGCCGTGGTGGCAGACGAGCGCCGTCTGCCACCACCGCCTGCCCACGGAGCCCAGGCATGAGACCGCTTCTTAGGGGGTCTCGGCACCCACCTAGGGGTTCATGAGAGAGGGGCCGCGGACGCTCCTGTCACTTGGTTCCCGGGGTCCCTCGGGAGAGGCCGGGAACGTGGACGCAAGTTCATTGTGGGAGCCGACACAGTCAGACTGCAGGCGAGCACGGGGCGGGGGGAGGTGGGTAATTGAATATCAGAGAGGAATGCTGGTCCCAAGTCAGCCGTTGCACGGCTCTCTCTCCCGTTTATGTTTTCTAAGAGATCCCCAAAATAAAAGAGTTCTGTTATTTTATGACTCGCAGATACACGTTACAGCCGTAACGTGTTACAGCCACGGTCACGGCACTCACGGAGCGGCCGCCGCACGCCGCAGAGCCCTCTCCCGCCGCCAAGGGTTTCTGCGCCCAGGGCCAGGGGCAGCCGCGTCCACGGGCCACCCCCTCCTCTGCTCCACTGCCTTCCAAAAGCCCTCCCCGGGCTGCGGGCATTCGCGCGACGCCCTTTCATCATGCTTGGGCTCTGCGCACTTTTCATTTCCAAGCCTGTTACTACAGATGCAAAATGAAAAATGAGCCAATAACCCGGAAAATCCGAGCGACTCGGCGCGGAATGCAATAACCGTGGTGAGGGGCCGGGCGGCGACTCCAGCCAGACGGATTAGGCGGCTCTGGGTGATGACAAAAGGGCACGGAAAGGTCTCGCCCTGCAGGGGACAGAGGGTCACAGCCCGAGTCCTGCCAGGGGCTCGGCCAGGAGACTTGGTTGCTCCGCTCCTTGGCTTCCAGGTCTGTAGAATGGGACCACGGGGGAACTGACCACCCGGCGCTGCCCTGAGGCTCTTTGGGAACCTGCCTGGAAAGTTCTGGAACAAGGGGAAGAGTCTAAGAATGTTAGTGCCCACCCTGTCTGTGAAATAGGCATAATCCTGGGACTTGAATGCCGGTCTTTGCAGAGGGAGCCCCGCAGGTGTGAAGACAGGTGTGAAGACAGGTGTGAAGACAGGTGTGAAGACAGGTGTGAAGGAGCACCTGTGTGGGGTGATGATTCCTCCCCGAGCACTGAAGCACGCCGCGCCACCTCAGATGCGGGCTGGCAGGCCCCGCGAGGGCCCAGGGTGCGATCCTGCCTGCACGGCAGAGTCCCAGGGCAGATTTCAAGACAGTCCCGTCCAGGCCCCACCCCAGAGACCTGGATTTTGCGGGCAGGTGTGGCCTGGGCAGGGGACAGTTAGAACCGGCCAGGTGAGTCCAGCAGGGCTGGCAGCTCCAGCCGGGCCGCCTGACACCCACCCCCCTCAGGGCACCTGGCTTCCGCCCCTCCCCCCAGGGCACCTGGCTCCCGCCCCCTGCAGCGGAAGGGGCTGGGGCTGCAGACCCGGGTGGGGCAGAGCCACCAGCACAGCACTCAGCCTGCGGGAGTCATCGACCACCCAGACGTGACCTCGTAGCTGCGCGTGGGACCAAGCTCACACCATGTGGAGCAGAGGAAGCCTCTGAGCCGAGTGCCCGGCAGGCCCTGCCCAGCCCCGTGGAGCCCCGACCCTTTCCGCGTAAACCTTGGGGGTTCCTTCACCGTGGGTATCTCGCACTGATTTTTGCATTCACTTCCATTCTTAAAAACGCTGCATTAAATAATACATAATTTTTCTTGACTTCGGGGTTTTTTGGAGCCTTGGACAAGCGTCCCCTCTCCTCACCCCAGGCCAGGCCAGGCCGCCCCAGCTGAGGGCTGCTGCCTACACTGACGGTCACAGGAGGTGACCCGCCAGGCCACAGGGGCGGGGGGGGGGTGGCACTCCCTGCTTCAGGCTCCTCAGGGTCCCCTATGGAAATAGTGGAATTCCAAGTGGCATTTGAGAAATTCGGGAAGGGCTGTTTTGGGTTGTCACAGCGACCCGCTGTCATCATGCGGGCCAGCGGAGACAGCACAGTCTGCCCCCCGTCCCGCCGGCCGTTCAGGTAAGTGACAAGCCCGTTTATAATTACCCAAGCGGACGCTCACAAGCCCTGAGGATCTTTTGCGTGTGTTCAATATTCACTGAGTTTTCCGGGAAAGCACCCAGGGCGTGAGCTGAGGGGCCAGCGTCACCACCAGGGAAAGTGACACCACCGCGCCCTGCAGGGGCTGGCCCCGAACACGGCACCAGGTCTGTGTCTGCAGCGGGGCCGGCGCGGGGACCCCGTGAGCCGGCAAGCCTCGGAGGGCCGGGGCCGGGCATTTGCCTGCTGAAACATGCATTGTTTTATTGTGTGATTTCCCTTTCCTTCCTCCTGCGTATCACTATGAAGACATCATGTTGATTCTTTTGCAAAATTTCACATGAGGCGAGTTACAGCACCTACAACCTTTATTTCACACGGTAAAGGGAGCGCCCCTAGCCTGGGCAAGGTGAGAGCAGGGGTCACCCCAGGGCCAGGCCTGCCCACAAAATCGCCCGGAGTGTCGCAAAATGCGGGTGCCCCCCCCCCCCAGAGGCTGACACGCCTGGTCTGGGAGCTGCCTGGGCGGGGGCGGGGGCGGCTCTCCAGCCCTGAGCCGGACGCTTCGGCCCTGCCTTGGGCGAGTCACCTGGGCTCAGGGGACCGGGAATGAGATTGCAGATGTGCCCAGAGCCGCGCGCAGACTCTAGGAAGTGGCCACTTCCACTGGGCCTCAAAGTCCCCCGCCCGCTGTCCGGGGAGTCCGTTTGCCGGGGGAAGTCGGGCAGTTACGGGCGCTCAGTCTCACATGGTCGGAGGGACAATCCGCCCTGCAGACCCAGGGCCCAGCGCAGGCAGCTGCACGCTCTTAGGGCCACAGCAAGGCTAGGTTCCCGGGGAGGGGGGGCCCAGGCACGGAAGCTGTTTCCGCCCACGCTCACCTCCCACCTCAGGGGAGTTGGGGGAGGCGGTGGCGGTGGCCACACACCAGAGGGGAGGCCGGCCAGCCGGTGGGAAGGGAGGGAGGCCCCCCAGGAGCCCCCAGGGCCTCCCCCGCTGCCCTGAGCAGGAGGGAAGGGAGTCCCGCTGCTCACTCAGCCGTCTCTCCGGGAAGGGCGCCAGCAGCTCCTCCTTCGCCCTCCGTCCCCTCCCGGTGGCTCAGTCTTTTTGGAGCGCGGGGAGGCCCCCGGCTGTGACAGCAAGAGGAGGCGCATCCAGCCCGTGCAGGGACACAGAGCCAGGCTTTCGCGACCCTTCCCGGGGGCCAGGCCCAGCGAGGGACAGAGGGACATTTGGCGTGAGGCCCCTTCCTGGCTCGGGGTGAGCGTGGGGCGGCCTCTGGTCCCCACAGCGTGTCCGTGCGGCTGGGCCGGTCCCAGCCCCGGGAGGGTGCAGGAAAGCATCTTTCCCCATTTTCATTTACGCACAGGAAAACTCGCGCTTTTTACCTAGTTCTGGGGGTTTTGGCCATGCACATGGTCACATACATGATCATCACCATACTCAAGACACAGCACATCCGTCCCCCGAAACTCCCCGCACCCCCGGGGCAGGCTCTGTGCCGACAGCCGCTGTGCGCGGGACCCGAGCGCAGCCCGTGTGGAGTTGGCACACGCGTGTCTCCCCATCACTCCAGGCAGGGATGGGCGCCACTTGTTTTTCCGTCCCCGTTAGGGGACCCTGGGCTGTTTCCGGCTTTTGCTCAGCCAAGTTCTAAAACGCGGTTTCCCGCTGCACAGCCGCCAGCCAGGGAGCAAAACCCCTTGCGAGCACCACGTGTCCTGACACCCAGCGATCGCGGAGACCCCTGGGGGCCACGATTCCCCAGGACCCAAGTCACCAGCTCGTTCTCCAGTCCCTGCCTCCACTGGCGGGTGGGGCTGCCGTGAGGCTCCGCTACAGCCGGACCTCCAGGTCGCGGGGCGTTTAATAGATGGGGCAATGGGGGCCTGGGGGCGCCCCAGGGGGCTGCTGTGCCTACCACCCCCTTGCTCCCGCCTCCCCGTGGGGGTGACATGCAGGGGCTGCCCCCACCTTGCCCCAGCCCCTCCTAGGGAAGAGAACGGAGTGGCCTGTTGCCGGCCAGCGGTGGGCTGTGCCTGACCTTGGCACAGGGCAAAGGTGGGACCGGGCAGCCGTCTCAACCCTGCCAGCCCCAGTGGTGCCACCTCTCTTCCTGAGGGAGGGGCCCGGCCGGGCGCGGGGTGGCCGTATGGGTGGGTGGGGGGCCTGGCCAGCCCGCTGCCCTCGCCTCTCTGCCACCCGCCCGCCCGCCCGCCCGCCGGCACGGAGATCACTCAGGCCCTGATACGATCGCCGCGGGACAGGCGGAAATTGGAGTGTCCGGGTGCTTGATCGAGGCAGGCTGTGGCCGCAGGGACATTAGAGCCGCATAATGGCCTCGTTCAGCTCCCCGAGCAGCCCGGTGACCTCGAGCAGCTCAGGAGCGGGGGGCCGTTTCAGTGAAAAATCAGGTGTTAGGGAAATGGCCGTGGCTGGGCAGGGCCGGGGCAGGAGAGGCAGGGCTCTGTGCCTACTGCTGCCCGTCCACCCATCCCCTGTGTGGCCATCAGGGGGACCCCGAAAAGACAAAGAAATCACCCCAGGGGGCCTTGGGTCCAGGCTGCCATGCGTGGTGTGGAGGCCTGAGCAGCACACGGAGGAAACATATGACAGACTGTAGGGAGGGAGGGGCCCTCCCAGGGCCAGGACAAAGGGACACTCAGACCTGGGGCTCCCGCTGAGTGCCAAACCAGGCCACCGGGCTCCTGGAGCCCCAGCCAGCTCTGCCACCACTGGTGGGCCTCAGTTTCCCCATTTCCAGCAGCTCCACCCCTCTGCCCCCCAGTAAGAGCTGAGGACGGCACAGCCTACCTGTGACCCCACTGTCCGCACAGGCCCCGCTGCTGGCTGCCAGTCGGCACATCTCCGGATGAGGAAACTGAAGTGACTCGCCCAGGGCCACATGGCAAAGGGAGTGACAAGCCGCTGGGCCAGCCCCTCCCACCCCCCACCCTCGAGCGCCCCAACCCTCGCCCCGCTGTTTCCTCCCAGCACCCCTCCAGGCCAGGGCTCTCCTCCCCAACCCCCACGTCCAGTGTCCAGAGACCTCGTCCCCCCAGACCTTTGCTCGGCTCTTCTGGGCCGACACATCTGGGCCGGCACCTGCCCCAGCAGGGGACCCCGAGGCTGGGCCCCCCCTCAGCGGTCCACAGCCACCCCGAACCCCTGGACCGTCCACTCCAGTGAACAGCAGGGGCCCACATCGCGTTCAGATGCCCGGAGCTGGGGAGGCTCCCAGCGCCATCCCCGGGGTCAGGCGGGAAGGACGGCCAGGCAGCCCCTCGTGCACACACAAGGGCTCGGCAGCCTCAGGCTGACCCCGGCCGTGCCCGGGAGCAGGGGGCTGCGGGGGGCTGCAGTGGGCCTGCCCCCCAGGCTCAGGCAGGGCCTTCCTGTACCCACCTCCCCAGCCCAGGGGTGCATCAGTGGCGCCCGGCAAGCCAGGGGGGACGGGGAGGGCCATTTAGGCAGGATGTCCCTGTCATTCCTTCACCCCAGGCCTGGGACTCTGCTCCCCGGACTGAGGCCTCTCCCAGCCTGAACCCCAATGTTGAGGCTCCTCCCTCTCCCACAGCCAGGCATGGGATGCAAACCCAGACGGTAAGTTCCAGAACCCACACCTTCAGTTATTGCACCTGCTGTGAGCTCAAACACCCCCCACCCTCCACTTCCTTGTTTCTCCACTACTTTTTGCTCCTTTTTAGAAAGTGATAAAAAAAATTTTAAGTCCCTTTTCCTGGCTGGGTGTGGTGGCGCATGCCTGTAATCCTAGCATTCTGGGAGGCCAAGGTGGGAGGATCGCTCAAGATCGGGAGTTCGACACCAGCCTGAGCAAGAGCGAGACCCCGTCTCTACTAAAAAAAAATAGAAAGAAATTAATTAGCCAACTAAAAATATATAGAAAAATTAGCCGGGCATGGTGGCGCATGCCTGTAGTCCCAGCTACTAGGGAGGCTGAGGCAGGAGGATCGCTTGAGCCCAGGAGTTTGAGGTTGCTGTGAGCTAGGCTGATGCCACGGCACTCTAGCCTGGGCAACAGAGTAAAACTGTGTCTCAAAAAAAAAAAACAGGTTCTTTTTCCTGATGGGAAAACTGAGGCAGGAAGGGTTACACTGACTGCCACATAAAACCAAGAAACTTTTCCTTGGGGCCACAGCGTTTCATTACAAAAATAGAATAAAAACCTCTAAATGTAATATAAAGGTAAACCAATAGAACAATGAAATTTATTGACTTCTATTCACCTAATCCACGTTTCTAGAATTGTCAATATTAATTGTACCAATAAGAACATCAACAAGATTTTTTTTTTTTTTTTGAGACAGAGTCTCGCTTTGTTGTCCAGGCTAGAGTGCGTGCTGTGGCGTCAGCCTAGCTCACAGCAACCTCAAACTCCTGGGTTTAAGCGATCCTCCTGCCTCAGCCTCCCGAGTAGCTGGGACTACAGGCATGCGCCACCATGCCCGGCTAATTTTTATGTATATATATCAGTTGGCCAATTAATTTCTTTCTATTTATAGTAGAGACGGGGTCTCGCTCTTGCTGGTTTTGAACTCCTGACCTTGAGCAATCCGCCCGCCTCGGCCTCCCAGAGAGCTAGGATTACAGGCGTGAGCCACCGCGCCCGGCCAACGAGATTTTATACATGCTTCATGCGGCCCCAGGGTTAACTAGAGCGAGTTAAATACAACTCTCACGGCAGTTAATGTGTTAAACTGGCAGCCCCCCCATCCCGGGAGCCTCCCCCCACGTCCCCCCTTGTCACTCCTTGTCCCTCACTTGGTACCACGCGTGCCCTCATTGCAACCAGAGGGCTTGGACGGTTCAACCCCGCCCTTGTCTTTGTGTCTTCTCTCTTGCTCCTAGCACATTGCACAGCAACCTGCACGCAGCAGGTACGCAAAAACGCTGACCTGGCCGGGCGCGGTGGCTCACGCCTGCAATCCTAGCAGCACTCTGGGAGGCCGAGGCAGGAGGGTCGCTTGAGCCTGGGAGTTTGAGGCTGCAATGAGCTGTGACGGCACCACTGCACCCTAGCTGGGGTGAGAGAGTAAGACGTCTTTAAAAAGAAAACGAGTGCCTACCTACCAGGTCACCGCGGAGGCGCGGAGAGACCGCCCGCCGAGGAGCTGGAGCCCGGCCGCCCGTGTGCTCCACGGGCCGAGAGCGGGAGGCGAAGAGCTGCCCCGCCAGCCGCCTCACGCCCTCACCTGTGCGCCGGTGCCCCGCCCCCGCCAGGTGCAGATTAGGAAGATGAGGCTCCGACAGGTGCAGTTACTCGGGCGAGGCTGCAGTTCGGACCGGCTCTCTACGCCCCCTGCACGGGCCCTCGGGCGCACAGTAGGCGCTCAGCACCCAGCAGAGGACGGGAAGCCCCTGCAGACTGTTCCTGCCGCAGGCGCCGCCCGGCCGACCCGCGAGGGCACCCGTGCCCATGCCCTGCGCACACGCAGCGGCCAGGAGCCCTGCGGGGGTTCGGTCCCCCCGCGAGCAGCACAGGCGTGATTTATGCGGTGGGTCTTAGACACGGCTGCCTCCACTCAGCAGATCAGCGCAGGGGTCGGCAGCCCCCGCTGGGCCGCGTGTTCGGTCCGGAATGAATCGTCCTTGACGCGCCAGCTCGGTGCCAGCAGCGGCGGCTGATAGAGACGTGCTGTCCCCGTTGCCAGAGGCAGGGGTCTCGCCCCGGCCGGGTGGCCTGTGCCATCCCAGAAGGGGCCGTGGCCTCCAGGGTGCCGGGAGGGGAGCGGTGGCCGGGCCCTTTGCCTCCTGCACCGCCGGCCAGGCGGACGTGGGGTCTGCGGCTCGAGCAGGGGAGAGGAGCGAACCCCAGGGGGAGGAGGGGGGGACCCAGCATCCTCCTTGTTCTGAACCAAACCGGGCTTCCCGCTCAACGGCCGGCCCGTGGCAGCCCCGTCTCCCTGCCCTGAGTCGCCTCCACCCCTCCCGCTAGGGCCTCTCTCGGGCCACCTCCCACTTTCTGTCTCCACAGCAGCTAAAGGCCAGGGACAAGGAGTCAGACCCTGGAGGCCTGACTCTGCCAATGGCCAGCTCATACGTGATGAGCCTCAGTTTCCTCGTCTGTAAAATGGGTGCCTGCACCACGGGTCCCGGTGTGTTTTCTGTGAGGCGGCAACACAGAGCCTGGCTCAGGAATCACCCAGAACACGGAGCTGTCGTCCTCCCCCCTTACTGTGGTTCCCGCTGTCTTCCCTGCCACCTCACACGTGCAGGCCCTAACCCCCGGCTCCCCCCGAGTCACCCACGGCCCCCCGCCCTCCCCACCTCTCAGCGCAAGGCCCGAGGTCTCTTCCTGGTGCGGAAGGGGGAGCCCCTCGCTCCTGTGCCCTGAACGCCCAGGACTTCCCGCTCTGCCAAACCAAGTCTCAGCCCCTCCCCTTTGCGGCCACGAAGAGCCAGCTCTGGCTCGCTGCCACTCTCCCACGGGGCCCCTGTGGACGTGGCCCTTCAAGTCCAGGCAGCCCCAGCCTGCGCAGCCAGCAAGCTGGCCTCCCCGGAGCTGCGGCCTAGTTGGCCACACGCAGCCCATGTGGGCGGGGCGGTTTGTGGCTGAAAGAGCTCGGGAAGGCACCAGAGACCTCCAGCGAGCAGGACGACTGCCCACACAGAGAGTGCCCTGGGGGCGCTCCGGCAGGCAGGGCCCCCGCCAGGCTGGAGGCCGCGCCAGGCAGGGGCGCAGGTCCCGGGGCGCAGGTCCGGCTGCTGCAGACCTGGGAGCACAGGACCCAGGGTCTCTGCGCGGCGCACGCACACCAGCACGCGCCACAATTCTGCTAGACAGTTCCCCGCGCAGGCTGTCGGGAGGGAGCCGGCAGGGCGCGTCCGAGCTGCGAGTGAGGGGACAACGGGGGCGGCGTGTGTCAGCGCATGCTGGGCTGGCCTTGCCACCTCTAGAGCGCTTCAGCCCCATGTGGAATGCTGTGACGTTTGTTGGGGACGTGGTGACGTTTGTGGGGGACGCGATGAAGGAGTTGGGGGGCATCGAGGCGCGGTTCCCAGACCCACCGGGGCTCAAATCCCAGCTGCCAGAGGAGGGACGGCAGAGTGGAGACGGCACACGGGCCACAGTCTCCCGCCCAGCCTCCCACGCCGGCACCCCCAGCCGGGCTCTGGCGGTGACAAGGTCCCCTGTCACTGGTGCCGAGCAGGAAAACCAAGTGGCTGGGCTGCCGTTGCTCTGAGCTCACCCTGCCTTGCTCTCCTGTCCTCGCTGTGGGAAATCCCGGCAACAGGGGATGGCCGCGGGACACCGGAGTGTTTTGTCTGAACGTCTTTAAGGAGGAGCAGCTCCGTGCCAGCCCCCCATGGCTCTCTGGGCGGCCGAGCGGGCTGGACGGTGTCGGGTCCGGGGAGCAGAGGGACCGAGGCCCTGGCCCGTGGCCCGTGTTCACTGGAACCTGCTCACACACAGGACAGACTCGGGACCGTCTCAAGAGGCAGGTGATCACGCCTCTGCACGGCTGGCGGCTCGGGGGCACCACGGGACCTGGTAACCGCGTCCTCGCCAGCCGTGCCTGCCCCGCAGCGCACCCTCCCTGCACGCACCCGGGCCTGGGTCTCCCCGGCCCCCTTGCCTGGCCCCACCCCCCTGGGGACTGCTCAAGGTACTTGGTCTCGCAGGGCCTCTGCAGGGGTGACCCCACGCTGGGACACACGGAGACCACGCAGCCTTGGGCCCCTGACCCCGCAAGCCAGCCCCGCTGCTCCCTCCAGGCAGCGTGTGGGGGGCAGGCTGGTCCCCTCTGGCGTCCCGGTGCCATGGACAATGACGTCTCCCTGGGGGGCGGCTCCCCAGCCAGACCCCCGGGCCCGAGACCCACAGTCAGCCATTCATGGCGCCGTCCCGCACACCCAGCCCAGAAAGCTCTCTCCCAAGCACACCCCGGCCCATCTCTGAGCCCTCCCCACACCACGGCCTCGCGCCCAGCTTCCCTCCGGACGGAGCTCGAGCTCCCAGGTCGCTGAGACCGTTCCTCACACTCCGGGCACTGTGCCCTCCCCCCCGGGCCTGGCGTGGGCGTGCGCCAACCACAGCACCACCCCTGACCCACCCACTCTCACCCAGGTAAGCCACTGGTCACTCAAGGACCACCTGCGCAAGGCTGGCACAAGGAGTCTCTGTCCTGCTATGGCCGGGGATGGCAGGGGGGGCCCTGGGTGCCCACCCCCATGTCTGGAAGCGACTCTGGGTGACTCGCCCGTCCCCACGGCCAGCTCCAGGCTGTGCTGCTGATTCCACAGCTCACACTGAACCTGGACAGGAACAAGATGGAAACGTCCGGCGGTTTAGCGGAACTTCCATTCCAGGAAAGGAAACCAACCACGCATACGTGCAGACAGAATACAGTCTCTGACAGGTGTGATGGACGTGACCGGGCAATGGGAGCAGGTCAGGGGTGGCGGACGGTGGGGAGAGGGCGTGGGGGACGGCAGGCCCCCTGAGGGTGGGACACTTGTGCTGAGAGCAGAGCGAGGGAGTGAGCCACGAGAACATCTGGGGAACAGGTGCAAAGGCCCTGGGGTAGGAGTGAGCTTCTTGGCTGGACAGAGGACCCGGCAGAGGACAGTGTCACAGGGTGTCCAAGACAGTGTCACAGGGCCCGCAAGCCCAGGTGGAGACTGACGGGGCCACTTACGGAATGGGGGCCACAGGGAGATGGGGTTTCTGGCGTGGACACGCCATGTGCGGGCTGCTGAGCAACCGCGCCGTGGCCCGTCCGGCGCTGGACGCCGAGGTAGCGGGAGGTGCAGACGTCTGGGTCTCAGGCCGGCGGCCAGGGCTGGGCAGGGGCGCGTGGATGGCACCGAAAGGGACCCGGCCGGGAAGCCACGGGGGAGAAGACGCAGAGGGGCCAAGGCCCAGGCGCCCCCAGGTGGAGGCGGGGCGAAGGGCTGGGCAGGTGCCACGACGTGGGGGGGACGGGGGCTCCCAGCCGGCAGGTGGGAGCACAGTGAAGACCAGGGGCACCCACGCGGCAGCGCAGCGCTCTCGGCCCTCCTGACACCCGAGCCACTCAGGGAGGAGGAGGAGGAGCAGCCCGAGAACAGTCATGGCCGGGAGGGGGCTGGGGCTCGGTGGGGGGCAACCTCGGACCGCAGGCTCCCCACGTGGAACAGGAAGCCCGTGCCTGCCTGGGGTGCTCTGCAAAACTGCTACAAAGCAGCCCAGCAGGGGCAGGGTAACTCCTGGGCCCAGGAAAAGCGCCCAGCGCTCCCCTGCCCTGGAGCGGCCGGCTGGCTGTCCTGCAGCGCCCTTAGCTGCTCGGCACTGGACCCCACTAGACCCGCGCCCGGCGGAGCGGTGCAGCGTCACTAACACAGCACGGCTGCAGGACGGCTGTGAGGACGCCCTGCACCTGCCGACCTGTCTCACTGGGGGCGAGCGAAGATACAAAGAAAACCTTTGGGTTTCTTGCAGACAACACTGGGGGGGGGCAGATGCAGGTCTTGCACGCGTTGCACGCGAGAGGGCTCCGTGGAGGAAATTCCTGTGCGGCCCAGGAGCGAGCCCTTCGCAAGCGACCCGGTAACCCACCTGCCTCGGCCTCTCGGTTCCCTTCCGGTCTGAGGGGTGGCTTTCCCTACTGCCCCGGGGTTTGCACGGAGCAGCTCCCCGGAGGCTGCTGGGCTGGTGCAGGGAGGGAGGAGGTGACAGCCACTCTGCAGCTGTCCTCGCCCCACACTTGGGGGACGCAGGCTGCATCTGGATTCTCACCCCACCCCAAAGCATGCCCCCGGCCGCAGCCTGGGGAAACCGAGTCTCAGGGAAGACGGACCTGCTGCCTCCTCTGCTGAAGCCCTCACGGCTTCCCTAGCGAAGCCCCAACGTCCCCTGGCCTTGCCCTCCTAAGCCCCCTCCCCAGGCGCCACCTCAGCCCCCAGGGACGGGGCAGGCCTCACCCCTCCCCATCCTCGAGCCCCCAGAGGATGTGTAGCTCAAACACGACCCCCAACCCCTAACCTTCACCCTTCGATCTCCAGCCCTCCCCTTCCTCTCTGCTCTGGTTGGCCTTGTTCCCCTTGAATGCCCCCCGTGACGGCGTGCTCAGCACCACCCAGCAGCGTGCCCTTGCATCGGTGGTTCGCCCTGGTGTCAGTTCTGGGAGAGAGCAGGGAGCCGGGCCGGCCTGGTGCGGGGTGGGGGCTCTCCCCGGCCCCCCGCGGGGCCTGGGCACACGTGCAGCTGCCGTTCACAGCCAGGAAGACGACGGCCCCGCTGACCAAGCTCTCGGGCCACTCATGGGCTGTGACACGCACCTTTCCGCCGGGCCCTACTCGGGTAACCTGGCGGAAGTAAGGGCCTATCCACGTGTGAGGGCGCCACACAGGTGTTCCCGAGCTCCCCTCCCGCCCCGCCGCGCGCACCCTTCACCTGGGAGAAATATAACGCCGTTTCCATAATGCACGCCCTCTCCACGGAGGCGCCGTAAACGTGTCGCGACGACGTCGCCGCAGCCTGGCTGGTGTGAGTGATGTCATCTGGGGGGGTTGCCTAGCAACCCCGACAACTTTGGGGAGGCCCTAATTCCTGAGCAGGATAAAGTCGCATTTATGCAGTTCAGTTAATCAGCTTCCTGGCAACTCCGCCAAGATGATCTCATCTTATTCATGATTATTTTATGTGGAATGCACTTTTAGCTCTAAGAGAACACAAAGATTTAATTCAAAACCCGCTATTGCTTTATGTTTCCAGGGTGTCGTTAGCACGGCGTCCATGCAAATAACCATGGCAACACACGGGTAATTAGTATATATGGCACGCGGTATTAATACGGAGCCGGGGCCGGCTCCCAATCAGCGCCCATTACCGCGTGTCATTACTGGAGTAATTACCTGCAGTAACACACAAATTGAACTAAATGGTCAATTGAAGTAAAGTGAATGGCTTTTTATTCTAGTCCCTAAATAATGCGTCTGCGTGGCTGAGTAGTCCAAGGTAAATAAAACTCTTAAATTGATGGCTGCCCCCACTCCCCGGTGAGAGCCGGGCTTCCTTGGTCCCCTCGGGCTGGGGACTGTGCAGTCACCGCGGAGACATCCGCCCCTCCACCGGGCTCCCAGCTGGCAGCGGGCTCCCCAGCCCCGGCCCTGCAGAGCTCTGGCCCTGGTTAAAAAAAATCCCCAGGCCCCCGCGGCTCTTAGTCATCCCCCCCAATCCCCCGGGAAGAGGGCACAGAACTTTCCAGATCAAGGATGGAGGGCCAAAGGCAATGGCCTTCCTCCCGGGGATGTTTTCTTGCCCCTCTGCTAGGTGGGGCAGGCTTCCTGTCACAGGATGGAGGGGGAGGGGAGGTCAAAGGTCACTTCTGCCTTTATTAACAGAGAGTTTCTAAAATTCCATCATAAACTTAGAAGATCTTCAAACAGGAAGTCACGCTGGAGCTCTCCAAGAGACCCTGCACATTCCGGAGTCGAGCCGCCTCGCCCCCTTCGGAGAGGGACCGAGGGAAGAAGACAAGGCAGGCGGCCCCGTCGGCGCGGGCGTGGCGGAGACGCGTGGCCGGGTTCCCAGCGATGGGAGAGGGGGCACGGTCAGTCCCGTCCCAGCCCCGTCCCCGTGCTGGAGGCAGCGTGGGATGAGGGCGAGGGGGCCTGCGCCGAGGGCCGGCCTGCAGGAAGCCGCAGGGTCACAAGGACACCAGCACCAGGAAGGCAGGGCAGGGGCGAGGGGGGCAGGAGGGCAGGGAGGGGGAAGGTCACGGTCAGGGAGGGGCAGCAACAGGGCCCGTGTCTGGCAAGCAGGAGGCCGCCCCTCTGCGCACCGCCTTGTAGCCCACGCGTGCGCAGATGTGCACACGCAGAAATCCGTGCCGTGTGCAACCCGCAGCCGCTCCGGGGTGCTGGGCGGAGGTGTGCAGAGTTCGCCTCTGGAGACGCGGAAAGGCCTCTCCTTCTCCCGGGGAGGCCACCCCGCTCCGGGCTGGGGAAGCCGGGACAGACACAGGCGCGGAGGGAGGGGTTTCCGATCCAAGGGCTGGCGCACTTTCTCACACCCACTGCTCCGGCGCTGGCGGGGACCCGTGCGGCGTGCAGGGGGTGACCCGACACGTATGGCCGGGCCAAAGACCAGGCGGCACGCTCTCCAGAAATCAGAAACAGGAGGCGCCTGCAGACCCCAGGACACCGGCACTCCCTGTGGGCAACGGGGACTTGAGTCCGGGCGGGGCCAGATGCAGGCAGCCCGGGCGCCGAGGTTGGTCGCAGTCTGGGGACCCGGAAGCCTATGGAGGTGGGGGCAGGGGCAGGGGAGGTCTGATGCCCCCACCTCAAAATGACAAGCCTGGACCGGCTGCCTCCTGCCTCGGGGACAGGCTGCTCCGAGCCCAGTGCCACACGGTGCCGAGGGACTACTTTGAGGCCCGATTCTGCACTAGTCCGGGCTGGTCAGGGAGGGAAAGCGAGTGAAAGGCACACGGGACCAGGCGCAGCAAAACCCCAGATGCCGCCAATCAACATGAGCACACCAACATTTGGAAACACAAGAGGAAATGGTGGAAAGAAGAAATTAATTTTGTGTAGCAATCTGACAAAGACTTCAAAACGATACTGTTTATGTTCCATAAAGACATAAGTAAACGCTTACCATCTGTTAAAAACGAATTAAGATATCAATACACCTAAAAATACGAAATTGGATAAAATGGGCAAATCCTTAAGAATAAATACAAAAAGTAACCCATTGAAACAAACTCAAGAAGAAATAGAAAACTAAGTAGTCCTATAACTGTTACATGAATTTAATTCGTAATTTAAAAAGAAGAAGAAAAAACTTCCTACGTAGAAACCCTTAGGTCCAGGTGACTTCACCTGCATAGTCTGCCAAATACTTAAGTAAGAATTATAGTCACAACAATCATGAGTAAACTTACCCAAAAATAAAGAGGCTATACCCAGGCCGGGCGCGGTGGCTCACGCCTGTAATCCTAGCACTCTGGGAGGCCAAGGCGGGCGGCGGATTGCTCGAGGTCAGGAGTTCGAAACCAGCCTGAGCGAGACACCGTCTCTACTAAAATAGAAAGAAATTAATTGACCAACTAAAAATATATATAGAAAAAATTAGCTGGGCATGGTGGCGCATGCCTGTAGTCCCAGCTACTCGGGAGGCTGAGGCAGGAGGATCGCTTGAGCCCAGGAGTTTGAGGTTGCTGTGAGCTAGGCTGACACCACAGCACTCACTCTAGCCTGGGCAACAGAGTGAGACTCTGTCAAAAAATATATAGATAGATAGATAGATAGATAGATAGATAGATAGATAGATAGATAGATAGAAAAAATTAGCCGGGCATGGTGGCACACACCTGTAGTCCCAGCTACTTAGGAGGCTGAGGCAGAAGAATTGCTTGAGCCCAGGAGTTTGAGGTTGCTGTGAGCTAGGCTGACGCCACGGCATCTCAAAAAAAAAAAAAAAGGAAAAGAAAAGAAAAACAATCAATATCATTGACCACATCGGGGAGAAAAAGCAGATGAGAATCTCACTACGTGCGGCAAACGTGTTTGGGAAAATGTAACATCTAATAATGAAAACTAAAACAACTCTTAGCAAACCAAAAATGAAGGGGAACTTCCCTGATCTGCATAAGAATATCTACTGTCCACAGCCGTCATGGCGAGATGTCACCAGCTTTCCCGGGAGTTGGAGCAAAGCCGGGGACTCGATCCGGCACTGCTGTCAGCATCATGCAGCAGACCCAGGTAAAGAAAGAGAAATAAAAACCGGAAAGACTGCAAAGGAAGAGGCAAAAGCGTCATTTTTCACAGCGTGACTGGGCACGTGCATCTGAAGCAACCAAGAATTTCACAAGGTTGTTGCATATAAAGTCGACATATAAAATGAAGTTCATTTCTATATAATGGGAGTAAACAAATAGAGAATGATAATGCTTAAATAACGCCACTTAATTATATCGACAGGTATCAGATACCTAGAAATAAAGCTAGTAGAATACACACGAACCTCTGGAGACAAAAAATAATGTAACTTCATTAACAGATGTTAATGAAGGCCTAAATTTTTGTTTTCTTTTTTGAGACAGAGTCCTAAACTCTGATGTTTGGGTTGGGGTGCTGTGCTGTGAGCCTAGCGCACAGCAACCTCCAACTCCTGGGTTCAAGCGATCCTCCTGCCTCAGCCTCCCGAGTAGCTGGAATTACAACTGAGCACCACCACACTCGGCTTTTTTTCTGTGTTTTATTAGAGATGTGGTCTCGTCCTCGCTCAGGCTGGTCTCCAACTCCTGAGCTCAAGCGATCCTCTCGCCTTGGCCTCCCAGAGTGCCAGGATTACAGGTGTGAGCCACCGCGCCCGGCCTGAAGACCTAAATGAACATGGGACATATATCATGTTCATGGTTCAGAAAACTCAACATTATGAGGATGTTAAGTCTCCCAAACTGATTGTTTTAAAGTCAGGTTTAGTGAGATACAATTGTCTGCAGTAAAATTCGCCCTTTTTTAGCACACAGTACCGTTCGTTTTGACAAACTGAAACAGTCATGTGACCACCACCCAATCGAGGCATGCGAATACAAGCACTTCCGTTGCTGCCCCCAATTTCCCAGGCCCCCCTTGTGGTAAATCCATTCCCCCCGGGCCAGTACCTGGCAACCACTGACCTATTGCTTGTCGTTATAGCTTCGTCTCTTCTAGAATGTATCAAATGCAATCACATAGTATGCAGACTTTGAGTCTGGTTTCTTTTATTTAGCATAATTCATCTGCTAAAATTCATATTACGTGTTCTTGTTTTATCGATACGTCATTCCTTCATTCATATTTATTGCCGAGCGGTATTTTGCTATGTGGATGTACCATAATTTAAGGAATATTTGAGCTGTTTCTGGTTTAGGACAATTATAAGTCCAGCTGCTGTAAACACTCACACACAGATTTTCACGGCATTTGTTATCGCGAGTGAACACGCAGGAGTGAGGCTGTGGGTCATTGTCATAAATACACGTTTGCCTTTATGAGAAACCGTCACACCGTCCCAGAGTGGCTGTGCCATTCCGTGTTCCCGTGTATAGGGTCTGTAGTGATGTCCCCTCTCTCCTTCCTAATAGTGGAAGTTCGTGTCTCTTTTATTCTTGGTCCGTCTGATCAGCGATTTGTCAATTATATTTATCTTTCCATAGAAGCAACTTTGGTTTCCTTGATCGATTTTTGCTGTTGCTTTTCTGTTTTCCATTTCGTGGATTTCTGCCATCATCTTTAATGTTTCCTTCCATCTGTGTGCTTTGAGTTCAATATGTTTCTTTCCTTCTTTTTGTTTTTTTTAGTTCCTTAAGATAGAGGCATAGATCACTGATTTCCCTTTTTTAATATAAGCAGTTAATGCTATAAATATTCCCTTCAACATTGTTTGAGTCGTATCACACAAAGTCCATATGCTGTGTTGTAATGTTCATTCAGTTCAACGTGTTTTATCATTTCTCTTGCTCTTGGCCGTTCCCCTGTAGTGGCTCCGTGGCCTGTGACAAGCTCGGATGGGGGGCACATGGGAGGGGCACACACCTGGGGCTCCGGGATTGCACATCAGCACTCTGGCTGAGACGCCGCACGGCCCCGGGCCAATCCCAAAAGGGCAGTTGGAAGGAGAGAAGAGGAGTCAGAATTCAGCCGGCCACCCTGGATGTCCCTGTCCAGTTCAGCCCTTCTCAGACCGTCCTGCCTGCCGTGGCGTTAGGGCCCCAGAGCCCCTGATGCTAGCCCACCTCGTGGCACCCCAGGGCCACTTAACCCCATGCTCCAGGAGGCAGGACTTCTCACCTCTGTGGCTGTGTGTCCACGGGCCCAAGCAAATGATGGCAGTGGTCACGAAGCCCTCGGTGTTCCCCAGGGACCGTGGGTCAGCACTTCCTAGTCACCGTCTCCCCTGAGCACACAGTCCCTTCGGAGTGGAGAGCAGCAGGATCCCTGGCCCACCTTCCCGCCTAGCCGGAGGCTCCGTGCCAGGGCAGAGGGGCAGGGCGGGGGTCCTCCCGGTGTCCCGGGCTCAGGGCACACCTGCTGCGGGAGGGAAGGGGTCAGGGAGCCGGGGCGGGGGAGTGGTCAGGCTCCCAGGCATGGGTCGGAATCTCCCGGCTGCTCCTGCCTTCTTCTCGAGTGTGGAACCCGAGCAGGCATTTTTGTTTCTGGCAAGGATGCCAAGCCCCCGGCTGCAGCTCCGTCCCACAGCCAGGCGGGTGACTCCTCGGCGCCGGCCCCCACGCCAGGCTCCCCGGGGCCCCTCTTCGCCCCTGACGCAAGGAAAGGAAGGGAGGGAGCGTGAGGGGGGCAAGCAGCCACCGGAGACCTGCCCCGGGGTGCTGGGGTAGGTGCTGGGGCTGCGGCCTATGGGGCCACCTGGAGACAAAGCTGCCAGGCTCCGCCTCCACCGTGGCCTGTCCCGTCCTGGGGCACCACACGGAGTCCCGGCTGCAGGTGGCCGCACCCAGGGCGCTGCCCCGGGGGAATGGCTGGAGGACCCCAGCCCCAGGAGCCTTTGCCCCGCCCCACCCCGCCCCTGCAGTGTCCCCGCTGCATCCAGAGCTGCCGGGCAGGCACCCCCTGCGGGCTCTGGAGGGTGGGGGAGGGGCTCGGCTTGACTCTGGGGGCACTGGGGAGCCATGGAGGGCTTGAGGCAGGGGAAGGCCACCGTCAGGACAGACGGCTTCCGCAACCCAGCCCCGCCCCTTCCCCCACCCGCGGCACATAGGGCAGGTGGGAGGCTCTTGTCCTTTAGACAGCCGGCCACGTCCAGTGGGGCTGACAGGTGGCTCCGGGGCCCGCAGTGGCCCTGCCTCCAACCACTCTTAGGAATGGCAAGAGCAGGCCACGTTCGCAGCCCACCTGTTTTCCCCACACTTAGGCCGCCCGACAAGAGCCGGGCAAGGGACTTCAGCCTCTGTCCGAGAGCTGAGCCGCCGCCAGTGGACACAATCACCCCAAACGCCTGGCCTGGCCCCCGGGCCCTGCTGCCCCTCCCTCAGAGCCTGGGGGCCTGCAAAGCCGGGGACCAGGGACAGAGGGGACCCCAGTTGAAACTCTGGCCTGGAACACATGCTTCCTTCTCCCCCGTGAGCCTCCCGTGCTGGGCGCCGTGCCGGCCCCTCCTCTGTGACGGGGGGACCTGCAGCCACCAACAGGTTTGTGGCCAGGAACAGACAGGGCGTCCCCACGTGGAGGCCTTGGCAGTTACCCCGGGGACGGAACCGCTGAGACCGGGACCCGGAGCCATGCCACCCACCCTCTGCAGGGCCACTGGCCACGCTGGCCAAGGCACACGCAAGGTGGGGCCGGCCCCCACAGAGATGCCACCAGTGTGACATGCAGCCCGGTCCCAAAGACACAAAAACAGACTTGCCGGAATCACCGCTTCGTGCTGGCTTCCCGGGAAGATGAGCGTATCTGGGTGAGTTGAGTTGGGTTACATCTGTTATTGAGACTAGTTCCAAACACCTAAGTGGACAAATAGGAGTGACTTTTATCAGGTGTCGGGAGGGTGGGAGGGGGGAGGAGGGGATGGGTGTATACAACCACAACACGTAAGATGTGCAACGTTTGGGGGATGGACACGCTTGAAGCTCTTACTCGAGGGGGAGGGGGGCATGGGCAATATAAGTAACCTTAACACTTGTACCCCCATAATACGCTAAAATTGAAAAAATAAATAAATAAATTTAAAAAAAAAAGAAAGAAAGAAACTAGTTCCACCTGTTTCTTTCTAGTCTTATGCGGCTGTTAGAAAACTCGAACTTTCCTTCGAAGCTCACGTACATTCCGGTCGTTGCAGTTGTTCCGGTTGTTGTGCCTGAGCCCCGGCAGTCTCAGGTGCAGGGGCAGCATGGCCGGAGGGAGAGGAGCAGGCTGGGGGCGCCCCACCACGGCGGGATGACGGCGCCGGGGAGGGGTGCGGCTGTGCGGGAGCCCCAGCCCCACCCTGCTCCGGGGCCCTGCCTTGACCTGGGCTTTGGGCCCCGCGCCCACCAGGCGCCCATCCGAGCCGGCTCCGTCCCCAGCTTCGCGCTGGACGGAAGGAAGGAGGGGGCGGGGGGCGGGGGGGTACTGGTCCCCCTGGCAGGGCCACCCCGGCCACCCTGCTGCCCCCAAGACCTGCAGCGCCCAGCCCTGCTGCCGCCCGGTCCAGCCAGCCGGAGAACAGGCGTGAGCAATGAGCACGTCCTTCCCACATGCCCACCGGCCTCCCTGGTTTCCACTCCCCCGGGTCCTGCCGTGTGCGCGTGTGTGTGCACGCGTGTGTGTGCACGCGTGTGTCTCTGTCTCCCCCTCCCCCTCCTCCTCCCCCTCTGCCCCCACCCGCTAATGGCGCTGCTGCTGGAGAGGGAGCCGGGCGCCCTGCTCCCAGCAACAAATCTCCCGTGTCATTCCCTGTCCTTTATTTACACCGGGCACACAGTAGCAATTCAATCTGAAAAAGCGCCGTGTTTTCGGAGGCGTGCGGCCAGAGAAATTGATGTTTGTGTTAATCAATCTTGTAGGAGCCCGCGGGGCGGGAGAGCTGTGAGGGGAGAGGTTTCTTCTATTGATTGATTGAGTTCCGGGCGGGCGGGCGGGATCGAGAGAACATCACACCCCGCCCCCGCCCAGAAGCTCTGCTGACGGGTCGGTCCCGCCGAGACCCTGCCCGGCCCCAGGTGCATGGGAGACGGGGTGGCTGGGGCCCCACAGCTCTCTCCACACCCCACGTCGAGCCTGCCGGGGCTCAGGCTCCTGGTTCCACGGCCGGGTCACCCCTCCGCTGCCTGGGAAGTCTGGGGACGGCCCCCCGGCTGCCCACCCAGGGGGGTCCGAGGCCTCCAGGGCCCCTGGGCCCCTGTCCTGAGATGACCCTGTGCAGCCCCGCGGTGGCGGCGTGTCCAAGGCTGGCCCTGGACGTGAGCAGCAGCGTGCAGCCTCTGCCCAGCACCTCCACCGAGACCTCGCCTGGGAGCCTCGCCCCTCCCACAGAGAGACGTGGGGAACGAGACTGCCGCACCCCAGCTGCGACAAGCCGGGTGGACGGGCGGGGCCTGCCCAGGCAGAGCTGGTTGGCCCCGACCCCTCTCCCAAGAGCCCAGGTGGTCGGCAGAGCTGGCCTCTCTCTGTTTCTCTGCAGTCCTGTGACGCAGGGCAGAAGCACTCAGCCGGGAGCGGGAAAAAGGGACTCCTGCCCTCCCCGGACTCTCGCTCGTCACTCGCCCTGGACTTCAAGCGCTTGGCCCCCAGCGCCCCCGCCCATGGAAGGGTCTGCAGAGAGACACCAGCGGGGCGGCCCAGGCGTGGTGCTGGAGAGCCGGTTCCAGGTACAGGGGCCCCGTCCTCGCCTGCCTCTGGGGCCCCAGCTGGGGAGGCACAGGCGTGGGTGAGCCCGGGTCCCGTCCGCCTCGGACACTCGTGCCTGCTGCGCCCCCTCCGGAAAGACGCGCCCAGCACACCAGAGAGCTGAGCACTGGGCGCCCGGGACCGGACCACGTGAAAGGACGTGGATTTTTAAGGAGTCCAAGGCTTTTTCCAAACTGCTAACTTGGGTGACTCTTGCCCCATTTCCTCGCACGCGTTCACACGGTCACACACGCACTCGCGGAACTTGTTGGCTTTCCAACAAACAAAACATAATCTCGGTTGCTGCACAGCATGTCCTGTTTAGGTTGACAAGAGCCAGCAGGGGTGACCCTGAACTGTCCCACCACGCCACGCACTTCCAGGAAGAGTTCGCCGGGGCCGCCCCGCAGCCCCAGCCAGGAAGCCCCGAGAGCGAAGAGACAGCCGACCCGCCCTGCCACGCGGCCGCCCACCACGGCCGGGGCAAGAGCCACCTCACCGCATAGGTTAAGAATAAATAGGCCGGCGCGGTGGCTCACGCCTGTAATCCTAGCACTCTGGGAGGCTGAGGCGGGCGGATTGCTCCAGGTCAGGAGTTCGAAACCAGCCTGAGCAAGAGCGAGACCCTGTCTCTACTATAAATAGAAAGAAATTAATTGGCCAACTAGAAATATATAGAAAAAATTAGCCGGGCATGGTGGCGTACACAGGGAGAAGCAGCAGCAAAGCACACGCCAGTGTGGACGTGGGTGGCTGTGGTTGGTAGAGTTGACCCCTTCCCCGACGTCCCTGTCCCTGTGTTTTGAGCAGTGACCCTGCTCCGCTGCTGTCATGACGACAGAGAACAAGAACATTGGCGTCTCCCCGCCTCGCTGCAGGAGCGCTGACCCCGCAGCCTGGGCCTCACGCTCACCTGGACGGGCGACACCTGACCCTGCTGCCTCCCAGGTGAAACTGGAGCCAGGCCTCGACCTGGCCCAAGGGCGGGCGCCCGGGCACCGTCCCGGCTCACTTACAGGCAGCGGCCCTTGAGGTCACCAGGGGACCCGGTCTCACCCTGTGAACTCCACGACCTCCCAGGCCCGGCGCGGGAACCTCGCGGCAGCCCACTCGGGGGCAGGGCCGGCCCCTCAGGAGACCCCAGGGGCACCCAGGGGCCCAGTGACCCCAAAGGACAGCTCCGGGGTCCTGGAGGCACGCAGCTGTCCCTGCTGAGCCCCTCCTTCAGCAGGGGACGCTGTCCTGCCTCAGTCCTGGCGGAGACAGAGCCAGGCTGGCTGGCCAGGGGTCCTCCCGGCCCTGTTCCTCCCGTCCGCGTCCGTCCCCCCCCACGCCCTGCCGTGGGCCTGAGACCCGCGGTGGACTGACGGCCCTGGAGGGGCAGCCGCCATGAGGAGCGGGCCGCAGGCTCGGTGTGGCCAGGGCAGCCCGGGCAGGGCCTTCGTGAGGGGAAAAGGCGGGAGCTGGGTGGGTGGCGATTCCCGGGAGGGTGGTCTGCGGTCAGGGTGAGGAGCGGCAGCCGCCAGGTGCCAGGGGAGCCCACCGGGCCATCGGGGAGGAGGCCTGGGGACAGGGGAGCGCCCTGCAGGGCCTCGGAGGCCAGGCGGGAACGGGGTTTGCTGAGCAATTTGAGGGGCTGCCAGCAAGTTTGGGCAGAAGCGCGACACACACTGGCCCGGCGGCCAGGTGGGCGGGGGACCGGGAAGACGTGCTGGGGCCTGGACACAGGGGGGGACCGGGTGCCGGAGCTGGAAGGAGGAGCCGGCAGGGTTGCTCTCCGTGGACGGGGCAGGCGCGACCCAGCAGGGTCCAGGAGGGGCCGGGGGCCTCGGGTGCAGGCGGGCGGGTGGGCAGTGGATGGGGGCCGAGGGACTCGCTGAGGTGGGGGTGCCCGGCGGGGTGGGGGCCGCCTCGGGGAGCAATGTGACCTCGCCCAGTGGGGAGTGGGGACAGCTGGAAAGAGCCTGCGGTCACCAGGGCCACGGACGGAGTGGGCAGCCTCTCGTGGGACGAGAAGGGGCCTCGCGGGGCAGAGGGGTTGGAGGGGCAGAGGGCAGGGCAGACGTGGGCAGGCAGCGAGGCCATGCCGAGACCATGGGCCCCGTGGGGGAGGGGAGCAGACGGGAGTGGAGGGGACTCGTGGCCGGATGCCGGACGGGTGCGGGCTCCAGGGACACGCCCTGGCGGGGGGCCGTCACAGAGGGGACACGGCAGGCCAGTCTCGCCCAACCTCGGGGCCTACCGCGGGCCTCAGCGTGAGGCCTTGGGGAGGACAGGAGTTGGGGCAGGGGTCTTGGGGCCGTGGCGGCTGGCAGACACCAGGCCCTGGCGTGTGTGGCCTGAACGCCGGGTGGCCGCGTGGTCTTGGGAGGAGCGAGGGCAGCGGGCAGCAGTGGCAGGGCCAGGTCCACGTGGGGCTAGTGGCTGGGACGGGCCCAGGACAAGGTCGGGGGTACAGGCCACCCAGGAGGGAAGGAGCACTCTAGAGGATGTCAGGATCACCAAAGACCTCCGGGAGTGACAGGGCCACCTCCTCAAGGCCGGGGTCAGGGGGACCTCCTGCCTGCCTAGGGAGGCGCCTCTGGGCTCCCCATGCCCCTCCGGCCTCTCCCTGTTCCTGGACTCATCCACCGGCTCATTCCCGCCCCAGGGCCTTTGCACGAGCTGGCCCCGGGGTCCGGAACTCCGCTTCCCCAGATCTTCGTGTAGCCAGCTCCTACCGGCCCTTCAGATCAAAGCCGCACTGTCGCCGCTTTGGAGAAGCTGTCCCAGAACTCCCAGCCAAAACCGGCTCCCAACTGCTTCCCGCCCTCTGTGTTTTCCTGATCTGACCCCCACGACCCCCCCAGCTCAGGTCAGACTCCCCAGAGCCACCGATGCCAGGCGCCCACTCACCTCCTCCTCCGCCCCAAGACCGGCCCGGGGCCCCGTCCAGGGCTTGCACACGCCCCTGGACCCCCGAGATGTGCGCTGGGCTCTGACCCCCCTGCAGCACTCGTCGCCCCCCCAGCCCACACCTCGGGCCCCTCCCCCGTGTCTCGCACAGCTGTGTGTGTGCTGGTGTCGCCCGGCCCGTGCGCACCCGGCTTCGCCCACTCCGGGCCTGGCCGTCAGGACGGGAGGGGTCGCCCGTTCTGCAGAGCAGGAGCCGCGAGGCGGGAGCGACCTGGGCTGGGCTCGGCGGCGCCGGGCCGGGGTGTTCAGTCCCCACGCGCAGCCCGCAGGAGCCGGCCGCAGGGCTGGGGGGACGGGTCCCTCGGGCCCACCCTGGCCACCGGCCTGGAAAGAAAGAAGAACAGGCAGACCAGAATCCCAGGGTTGCAGGGCCGAGCAGGGAGGACACCGACTCCCCGCTGAGCACAGGCAGCGCAGGGGTTACTCCAGGCCAAATAAATACGGGAATCGGGGTGGGGAGAAAGGAGCAAATGCCGCGGTATCGGCCGGCCCGGGCCTTGCAGGGGCCGGGGCAGCGCCAGGGCCTGTGTGCTGAAGACAGGGCCCACGGCAGGCCCTGGAGGGCCGAGGCACCCTGGGGAGGGCTGTGGCCCAGCGGCAGCACCCGCCTCCCCGGCCTTGCCTCCGCCCCTCACAGGCCCGGGACCAGGTGGCAGGGAGGAGACAGGAGTGCACCCGGCACTCCCAGGACCCACTCCCGCCGGCCTGCCCTCCAAAGAGCAGCACTTGTCAAAGTGCCAGTCCGTCCGCAGAGCCTTGGACCCTGGGGGGCTGTGGCCCTGCTGAGCCCCGAGCGGGCCTCCACTCTGAGCACACAGCGTCACCCGGAGGGACACACAGAGTTGGTGGCACCTGACGCTGCATCAGGTCTTTGGGGCCAGTCCCAGGAAGGTCCCGCTTCTCCAGCCCCAGCCTCCGGAGCCCCCGGCCCCTGCCAGGCCTCCCCTCGCTGGGGCCCTGCCCTGCCCGTGCGGCCTGTCTGGGCAGCCCCAGCCTCCCTCCCTTGGGAGGGCGCTGCCCCGCGGCCTGCCCCGTGCTCTGCCCAGGGAAGCCCTAACTGGGGGGGCTGCCCCCCCAGCACCCCCAGCCTGGGCCTCCGTTGCTGCCCCAAACCCTGCACTGGAGGCCACGGCAACTCGCTGGAAGGCAGGGCCCTGCTCCGGCCACCTGGCCCGCCCGGTGCCTCCCGCCCGGCCCGTCGGCCCTGGGTCTCTGCCTGCCGGCCGTGGGTGGCAGTGCCCACCTCCTGCAGCCCCCTCCCCTCACAGCAGGGTGCTCAGTCATCCATCCCCCTCCTGGAGCCCGCCGACCTCGGCCCAGGAGGACGGCACGTGGACAGACGCACGGCCCTGGGTCACGGCCCTCCTGCCTCTGCAGCCACAGGCTGGGCTCCTGGGCAGTCGGAGAAGTTGTCCCCTTGTCTGTCCCCAGCCCAGTCCACACACACACCCGCGGAAACGACCGACTGAGAGCGAACCACGGCAAGACCCCTCCTCCAGCTGCCTCCGGGGGCTACAAACACAGCCAGACAGTAGGGCAGCCTGAGAAGGTTCCGGAACAGCCGCGAACCAGCTCCTGGAGGGCGGATGACCTGCGTCTGAGTCCCGCCCGATCCCGCAGGCCCGAGGCGCTGTCCGTCCCTCCCGGGGCCCCAGGTGCTCGCAGGGCGCTGGTGCCGGGATATTTATATCCCGAGGAAGGGCAGCCCGGGGCTCGGCCGCACAGGGCTTCCGGCCTCTGGGCCGCGGGGGCCCGGGCAGCGCCACGGCGCTCTTGGAGGCCGGCCAGGTCAGGCCAGCTCGTCTCCGGCCCAACGCCGGCCCTGGGAACGCTCCCTCCCCCTCCCCCACCGCAGGTCCCTCCGTGGTCAGCGGTCACGTTATTAATAGAGGCCCCTGAGCCCCGGGCAGAGGCCCAGCACCCCGGGCGGCCGTCGCCTCCCCCAGAAGCGGAGAAAGGCGGCTCCTCGTGCAAACTCTGCGGAGAGGCTACGGCACCCCTCAGAGGGATCCGCCCTGGGGTGCCGGGTCTCCCTCCGTCCCCGCCCTGTCCCCAGGCCGCCAGCTCTGCGGAGCAGGAAGAAGGCGTGCTCCCAGGGTCCCACGTCCTCCTTCCCAAGACACGTCTGCCCCCCCCCACGGTGTCGGTTTCGGAGCAGCGCTTGCGGGCCGGAAGGAACCGCGCCAAGTGTCCACGCCGGGCGCCGCGCCCGTCCTCGGAGCGCCGGGACGTGAGAGGGAAGGTGTCTGCGCACACGGAAATGTCCTATTTTAAACCATCTGGGCCCTTCAGCACGCAGAAAAGTCTGGAAAGTTATTCACCACCAGGGCTCCCCTCCCCCTCCCTCCGTCCCTGCGCGTCCCACCGCGGGAGGATGGTGGAGACCTCGAGGCCCACGAGAGGCTCCCCGACGCCTTCCTCTGCACCCCCTCCCCCCGACCGCCCGCCCATGGGGAACGGAAAGCCCGCAGGTGAGGCAGGACCTGCAGGCACGGGCTCTGCAGTTGCCACCAGAGACCCGCAGGGACGCAGGGCTCTGGGCAAACGCACAGCGGCCGTGCGCGCGGCTGGGCAAGGGGGCTCTGTTTCGTGTGTTTCCCTCTTTCTCTGCTGTGATCTAGATGCTTCGGCAAGCGGGCAACATGTGTGCAAAGACGAGACCTTCTGTCAGGGCGCGGTGGCTCACGCCTGTGACCCTAGCACTCTGGGAGGCCGAGGCGGGAGGATCGCTCCAGGTCAGGAGTTCGAAACCAGCCTGAGCAAGAGCAAGACCCTGTCTCTACTATAAATAGAATGAAATTAATTTCTATTAAAGAAAATAGAAATAAATTAATTGATTAAAAAATAGAAAGAAATTAACTGATATATATAGAAAAAATGAGCCGGGCATGGTGGCGCGTGCCTGTAGTCCCAGCTACTCGGGAGGCTGAGGCAGGAGGATCGCTTGAGCCCAGGAGTTTGAGGTTGCTGTGAGCGAGGCTGACACCATGGCACTCACTCTAGCCCGGGTGACAGAGCGAGACTCAGTCTCAAAAAAAAAAAAAGGACGCGACCTTCTGAAAACGCGGACGCCAGACACGTCCGGGCTGCACCTGAGCTTCGGCGTGTCGGGGACCCCCAGGGACCCCACAAGTCCGATGCCTCGCACGGGCCCCTGCCCCAGGCACTGCCGGCGTCCCCAGGGTGTCTGGCCCTGCCCCCCACACACACCTGGGGTGTCCCCTCCCGGCAGCCTGTGAACCCGCCCCGTGCCCCGGTTTCTCACTCTGGAAAACGGGACCGTAACGGTGGCCTGGACAGAGCCCTCCCCAGCCCGAGGCGTGCACTCTGCGGCTCAGCGGCCAGTCCCTTCAGGGGGAGGAAACTGAGGCACAGAACCTTCCGGCAGTTTGCCAGGCCCACCGAGAAGCCAGACTGTGCTCGAAAGCGGCCAGCCCTGCACCGCCCGCCACCAGGCGCCCCTGCCCGGCTCCCGCCACCCTGAGCGGTGCCGCCCCGCCCCCTGGTGGACGCCGCTGGCATCGCCAGCACAGCACCCAAGAGAGGGTCCCCTGTGTTCCCTATTGGATGTTGGGGACACCCAGAACCCCAGCCCCCCACCTGCCTCTGTCCAAAGAGATCAAAGCAGGGAACCCACCAGCCAGGGTCAGCCCACCGCCCGCCCTGGGCCGGCAGGACAGGGACTGGCAGGCAGGGGCACCCACAGGCTGGGGCACCCACAGGCAGGGGCACCCACAGGCAGGGGCACCCACAGGCAGGGGGCACCCACAGGCAGGGGCACCCACAGGCAGGGGCACCCACAGGGGGGCACCCACAGGCAGGGGGCACCCACAGGCAGGGACACCCACCGACAGGGCACCCACAGGCAGGGGCACCCACAGGCAGGGGGCACCCACAGGCAGGGGCACCCACAGGCAGGGGCACCCACAGGCAGGGGGCACCCACAGGCCGGGGGCACCCACAGGCAGGGGGCACCCACAGGCAGGGACACCCACCGACAGGGACACCCACAGGCAGGGGCACCCACAGGCAGGGGGCACCCACAGACAGGGGCACCCATAGGCAGGGGGCACCCACAGGCAGGGGGCACCCACAGGCAGGGACACCCACAGGCAGGGGGCACCCACAGGCAGGGGGCACCCACAGGCAGGGACACCCACAGGCAGGGGGCACCCACAGGCAGGGGGCACCCACAGGCAGGGGCAGGCAGGGGCACCCACAGGCAGGGGCACCCACAGGCAGGGGGCACCCACAGGCAGGGGCACCCACAGGCAGGGGGCACCCACAGGCAGGGGCACCCACAGGCAGGGGCACCCACAGGCAGGGGCACCCACAGACAGGGGTACCCACAGGCAGGGGCACCCACAGGCAGGGGGCACCCACAGGCAGGGGCACCCACAGGCAGGGGGCACCCACAGACAGGGGCACCCACAGGCAGGGGGCACCCACAGGCAGGGGGCACCCACAGGCAGGGGGCACCCACAGGCAGGGGCAGGCAGGGGCACCCACAGGCAGGGGCACCCACAGGCCGCAGCCACTGGTTCCACAGGCTGCTGGTCTGGGCAGTGTGGCTGCTGTCAGCGTGGCCTTGAAGCTGAGCCTCCGGGCCCCAGCGTCCACGCTAGAAGACTCATGACGGCCCCAGGAGGGTCCCGGGTCACCAAGACTTTCCGGTCCAGGAGGCAGTGAGTCCTCAGGGCCCTTTGCTGTTCCTGGGAATGTCGCCCTCACTCCGCTGCTTTTCCCAGCTCCCAGCTGACAGCCTCCCAGGAGCCTCCTAGGAGCCAGGCGGGCGGATGTCTGGGGGCGAGAGATGGGCAGGGCGGGGCCGGGTCCCCAACCCCTGCCCCACCCCACCCCGGCGGCCCATAGACGCCGTCAGCAAGCCACGACCCCGGAGAATCCCCTACGGAGACTGAGCTCTCATCCCGCCACCAATCCCCTAATCCTGCAGGATCGTGTCGCCGGTTGTGAGACAGCATTTTCCCTGTGCTCCCACCTTGGATTTGTGGGCACCAAGAGCTTTGGGGTGCAAGAGAGCAGGCACCCTTGCGCCATCCACATGGGCTGGTTTGGGGGTGGGTGACCACCTTCGGGGCCCAAACTGGCCCGAGACCTTCCAGCTGAGCACGGATTCCTCGACAGTTTCCCGGGTCTAGAACAGCAGCTTCTTCGGAGATCTGGAAAATCCAGGCTCCCCAAAGCCACGTGAGCCCGGAAATGAGAGCACAGCAACCGTTATCGGAGGCTCTGCTCTCCGCCACCTGCGGTGAACAGCGGCCGCAAACAGGTGCAGCAAGACACGCTGCTGGAGAGAACCAATGCACGGGACTTCTACTGCAGTGCGTTGTTATTTTACTGGTTCTATTTTATTGCTATTGTTAGTCTCGTACCGTGCCTAATTTATGAATTAAACTTTATCACATTGTGTGTGTGTGTGTGTGTGTCGGTAAAAACACAGTGCTGGGTATACGGGGTTTGGTACCAGCCCTGGTTTCAGGCATCCACTGGGCGTCTCAGAATGTGCCCCCCAGGGGCAAGCCGGCTGCTGTGTTGTAATCAGGGCGAAGCGGCTTTCTGCTGTGAATAGTCTGCCGCCGCCTGAAGTCTTCCACTCCGAGCACGTTTGCTGAGCGCTCTCCGGGGCCTTCCAGGGGTGGACAGGGCTAGGGCCGGGTGTGCGGAGACGGTGGCTGGCCCCGCGGTGCCCGGCGTGAACACAGGTCTGGGGTGGGCCAAGGGAGGGCTAACCCCACCCAGCCCCCCTCTGCCCTGCCTTCCCCACCCCCAGCCTAGAGATCCCGCCCGCCAACACGGGTGTCCACATGACACTCGCCCCCACCCCCAACCGACCTCCTTTCCACAGCCGCCAACAGGCTTTTCTTAAAAAAGAAAAAGGAATTCTGCAATTTCGTTTAACACAGGATTTCCTAGTTTCCTTCCCTTCTCCCCGGGGGCATTTCAGGGGACGCCGGCTCACTGGGGTGCACTTCCGGCTTTGCCAGGATTGATGGAAGCCGCCCCCCCCCCTTACCAGGGTGGCCAAGTTTAGCAAATGAAAATGCGGGACCCTGGGTTAAACTTGAATCTCAGATAAGCAACAAGTAAGTTTTAGTGTAAGTGTGTCCTGCGAAATATGCCGGATATACTTACACTAAGACATTATTCTCGTTTGCCCGGGATTCCAATTTAACAGGTGTCACGTATTTTGCCTAGTGACCCTCCTGTGACACTTGAGGGGAAAGGCGCGCGCTGGCCGGGGCTTGGCCGGGGCTTGGCCGGGGCTGACAGGGAGCCCCATTGCCACCAGCCGGGAGTGGGGGCCGGGGTCCCAAACTTGCCGAGTGCCCTTGGGCTCAGTTTCTGTGCACTCAAAATGGGCAGGTCGGTGGGGCCACTGCACCTTCTCTTACTTTGGGAGCTTTCTCTGGTGTAAGCCTCCATTTCACGCAGGAGCCTCGAGGACGGCCGTGCGGAAAGAGACCTGCCGCCCAGGTAGTTACACTCCTGGTGACGGGGGGAGGGCCGGTGAACTCCCCCGAGGGTGACCACCCTGGTGCCCATCCAGGTCTGCACGCGCTGGGGAGGGAGCTGTGGCCCCCAGGTCCTCCCAACCGGGCCCTCCCACAGTGTGAAGACCTCCAGCCGTCTCCCCTCACCTGTGTCACCAACCCTAAGTCCCCCAATGACCTCCAACCGCCACCCAAAGCCACGAATACAGATTCCTGGGCCTGACTGCAGACCTAGATTCTGATGGGGGGGTGGAGAGGCAAGAATCTGCATTTTCACAGACACAGGTAGCTCTGATTCACCTTAAAGCCAGAGAGGCCTGGGCTGGAATCCCCAAGGAGCCAGCAGTCTCTGTATAACAAGCCCACAAACTTGCAGACCCAAGGGAAGGGCAAGGCCCCATGGGGCCTGGCCCGGCCCTGGGCAGAATGACCCGAGGCAGGGAGGACCCCAGGCTGCCTCTAACTGAGCCTCCCGTGCGCCCAGACCTGGGCCCAGGGGACCCGAGGGCGGCGGGCCCTGTGCAGAAGCCTCGGGCGGTGGGGCGCCCGGACTGCAGAGAGAGCTCCGACTCCAGCCCCGGCTGCTGTTTCCAATCCAGTTTTTGCCCAAAAGAGGTGTGAGCTTGTGCACAACCCCCTTGGCCTCTGTGTCTTCGGACATAAAAGGGGGTGCTGATGGCATCTTCCGGGGGAGCTGGGTGTTAGATGAGAGAACACGTGTGCAGGGGCCACCTGGGCCCGGGCTGTGCCGGTCGCTCCACAGCAGCCTCCGCCCTGCGTCCAGCACCTCCCGAGCCACACCGGCAGGCAGGCAGGAGGGATTTCTCCTAACCTCAGGAGGCCACTGTGACCCCGAAAATCAGGCCGAGTTTTGGCACTCTGCAGAGTTCTGGGCCTGGAACAGAAAGCACTAAGGCCAGGGAAGCTTGACCAGGACTGACAGGCCACGTCCCCGGACGGTGCAGGCTGGTGGCTGGGCTGGCAACGCCGGCAGGGCAGATGCTCGGGCCACCAGTGCCTGCTGACTGTCCCGGCTCCAGGGTGCGCTGGCCGCCTGCTGCCCACGGACACAGGGCACGCCGCTCCCCGCCCTCGGGCCCCTGACTCCCAGGGTCCTGGCTCCCCCAGGAGCTCCAGCCCTTTGCAGGCTGGGTGGTGGTGCATTCTTCCCTCCACCAAGCTCAGTTTTCTATCTGTGACTACCTGAAACTGCTCACAGAGGCGTGGCTCAGGGTGGAGCTGGCCGTACTGGGCCGTGGCCACCCCAGCTTGCTCTGGCAGGGCCCGGCTGGACCCCCTGGCCGCCCTTTCCTCCACTCCCCTCAGGGCCACAGCACCTCTCGGGGTACAAACCGCCCTAAGCCACAAATTAAGTTTTGCTTTTTGTAACTAGCAGACACAGTTGGGAACACACACGTCCAAAATAGCTCAGAGAAATGAACATGCTCATTCACAGCCTTTACTGCTCTACTGCTTGGCCACCCCGCGCGGGACACCGCGAATCTTAGTGCGTCCTTGAGTCTCCACATGCACCGACGTGTGTACTGACATGCGTGCATGTCAATGCATACGTGTGTATTCGCGTTTATGCGCACACGCGTACGTGTGCACCTACCTGAGCGAACGTGTGTATGGACATGTGCGCATTTGCACACATGCACACACTAGTGCCTGTGCACACCTGCACACACGCATGCTTGCGTGGGCATGCATCAGTACATGTAAAAACACGTGTGCGTGTGCGGAAACGTGCATGAATGTGCGTGCACGCACACGAGCTTATATGCACACATGTCCACGTGTGTGTGTGTATAGATGCGCGTGTCCACGTACGTGTGCGGACATGTGCGGGCGCGCGCTCGGGCGGACTCGGAGAAACGCGCATGCGCACGCGCACACACCCACCGACGCCGCGGGCTGCCGCCCACAGGCCTCCGCGGGTACCACGCCGTGAGCACAGGGAGCCGACCCGCCGTCCCCCCGACACGCGGCGGCCCGAGGCGCCAGGAGGGGCGCTGTGACCTGGAGCCCGAGGCGCGCGGCAGGGACGCGGCCACGCCAGGCTTGAACCCGGGCGCCGGGCTCGAACCCCGGTCCCGGGCGTCATGGAGCATGCGCAGGCGGTGCTTGCCCGCCCCAGCACCCACAGTTCTAAGCGCAGGGCCGCGTCCGGAAGTCCGTGGAGCTGATCTTCCGATCTTCGTCCTCTGATTCGTTACTGGCCACTTCCGCTTCCGCAGACAGTCCCGCGCCTCCTCCCGCCATTCGCAAGACGTGTCGCTACAGGAAGTGCGCGCCCGCCATGTTTTGTTTCCGGAGGAATCTGCCTCTCCGAGGGAAGTAGGAGACTTCCGGTTGTTCCCTCAGTCTCTGATTGGCTGACTTGATGAATATATTATAGATAAAAAGCTGGGTTATTTTTTCCTCATGCTTTCAAATTAACAAATATAATGAAATGCGGACAACTGTGGCGTCCTAGTAGACTCAGGCGCTTCCACGAGTGTGCCTGTAGACGGCCGGCGGGAAGTCACTGTTACCGAAAAGTGAGCCAATTTTGGGACCATAAAAGAAGCGCGGGCGCCAGCTGGGGCGTGTTGTATGAAAGGAGAGAAGGTTAGCACTCCCCTTGACAAGGATGGAAGAGGCTCTCGGGCCTGTACAACACGCATACGGTTAAGGCATTGCCACCTACTTCGTGGCATCTAACCATCGTTTTATTTTGTTTTTTTCTTTTATCCCTCCCCCCACCGCGGGCCTGTGTGCGCGTGCACTGCGCGGATGCATTGCGCGGGTGGGTGCATTGCATGCACAGGTGCATTCGCACAGGTGCGAAGTCTGTCCTTGCCACCTTCCCCTTTTGGCACAGCACCGTGCACTTGCACCCCAGCACCTGGGCAGGCGGAATCCCGCCAGCAGCGATGTCCGCTTCCCATCCACCGAGCCAGGGAACAAGGTGACAGGCCCCGGCCCTTGACACTTAGGGCAAGGACGCACAGGCCCCTTCCCTCCGGGTCATCCCATGTTCTGGTATCTCCACCCCAAAAGGCCTTATTTGAACCCTCCCTTCTTCTCCTGCACTCCAACCTTTTGACAGAAGAGTCCATCAGGAAAAATCCCGAGACCTTGAAATATGAGAAAAAAAGAAAATCCCTGATTGTCAGTCTAAGGGGATCCTTCCAGCCCCTTATCCACCCTGGCTTGTTTGCTATTTTACATCTAAATTGTGTGAAACTGATTGTGCCTGATGTATTCAGCCCAGTTTTGCCAGTGGAGGATCTATTTGCTATTTGCATAAACTGCAGTACTGGAAACTGGCGGTAACATACACCTTACAGGTTCCCTCATTGAGTTTATACAAGAGATCTTTGTTGAGCATTCACATTCCTGTGAGTCAAAATCTCACCTCTACTACAATAGAGCCCACAGGGCTAGGCAGGGAGGACTCAGGGCTGCCCCAGGGGGCACCGAGTGCTCTTCCCCAGCCCTTAGCCCACGGTGGTTCGTGGGTGTCGCTCTGTTCTGGCTTCAGCATCCCACTGTCCTTCCTTTGGGCGGCAGTGCCTGACTCTCCTCCCTGAATCTCTGTTCTCCTTGGCAGCTCAGCAGAGAGCCCTTCCTGTTTACAGGAACCTGCCCTTGACCCTAAGGTACTCCTGCCGGGACGGTGAGTTCCACTGCACTTCCTGCACAGGCTGAAGAGCAAGACATGTCCGGATGGAGCACATAGCCTGCTTCCTAAATGACATACATGGACCCTAGCCTGGGCACGTTTCCTGTACACATAGGGCTCATTTAAGGACCTCGAAAGACATTTATCAAATTAAATAAAACCAATCTGGTCAATGACTCCACTGTTTGAACACATACACACAACCACCTGCTGAGTGTTCTGAGTACAACATGGAGCCTCAGTCTGGTGGCCTCTGGCCCTCACTGCCCAGTTACAGGGGATACAGGAAACAGCCCCCAGAGACTCACTCAGCAAAATCCAGACCAGGGAGTCTATAGGATCAATGACTATTTCAACAGACAAATGTCAGAGAAAAACCAGAGAAACTGGAGACTTTAAGGCAACTGGAGATAAACCAACCAGATGCGGGTAGAGACCTTGTCTAGATCCTAACTCAAACTGTGTGTGTACACAGGCATGCACATGTACATGCAAGCACACCTGTTCAGACATGCATGTGTACATGCCTTACACGTATGTCGTTTGCATGGTGTATGTTGCACATAAGTGTGCATATACTTATGTACACGTGTGTATACATGCCTGTGTGCCATGTGCGTGCATATACGCATTTCATACATGTGTCCTGTATGTGTGCGCACACACACATTTTTAAAAGATACTAAGACAGCTGGGAACATCAGATATTTAAAGAACTTGGGGAGGCTGAGGAGGGAAGATTGCTCAAGGTCAGGAGTTCGAGACCAGCTTGAGCAAGAGCGATACCCCATCTCTATTATACATAGAAACTGGCCAACTAAAATATATAGAAAAAATTAGCCGGGCATGGTGGCGCATGCCTATAGTCCCAGCTACTCGGGAGGCTGAGGCAGGAGGATCGCTGAGCCCAGGAGTTTGAGGTTGCTGTGAGCTAGGCTGGCGCCATGGCACTCACTCTAGCCTGGGCAACAAAGCGAGATGCTATCTCAAAAAATAAAAAAATAAAGAACTTGGGTATGAAACAGCATTTTGGCCATCAAAGTTTTTGAGAATTTCCCTCGGAGATACCATGAATCCACTGCTTACACGACAAAATGTCTGGGATTTGTACTAAAATCATGACAGAGCACTGGAAACAGTATGTCACAGTCCCTGCAGTGGGGATAGGGACCCGCTCCCCAAGACGCCGTGACCGTGGTGGTAGGAATTCGGGCGAGTGTCTTCGCCACCCTATTCCGTGTTGTCAGTGCTTAGCAAGAATGCGGAACTTTCGCAAAATGCTTGCTGTAAATAAATTCAGGGCTTTCTCACAAAGCACCGGGCACTGCTGACGCTGCCCGCCCGCCCCTAGGATACAGCCCCAAGCAACCACGCTCCCTCCCCAAAGTGACAGCTACATCTTGGGAATGCTAAGCAATTCTTAGGAGACAAAATTAGAAGACATGAAAATCTTTATTTTCAAAAAGAGAATGTGTTTGTACATAAATCTACAACAGAGAATTCATATGTAGAAAAAATAAACTATATTCAGGGATACAGCGCTCGCACAGCGCGCCCCTCCCCCTGGGGAGTGAGCTGACACGAGAGCCAGCCAAGCTGGAGGAACCTCGAGGTGCCCTAGAAGTCCCAGAGCTGGGTGGCGGGCACTGGCATGTGGGGCTCCTCGTGTCCGTGGGGACGGGCTGCAAACGCAAGGCCCGGACCCTGAGTGCGCAGGACAAAAGCCAGCCCGCGCTGCCGGGGCCATTCCCGTCTCAGATCGCTCACCTACACACCTACTTACACAGGCGGGCTGCGGAAGCGGCCGCAGCGTGTTGTACTTCCAGGGGACTCTGATCGGTTTCCACCCCCAGGAGGCCTGGCCGGGCTCCGCCCCACTGAGGGCCGAGGGGCTGTGGCTCCAGGCCCTGACGAGGCGGAGCTGCGGGGCCAAGGCCAGAGCCACCTGCAGACCTGGAACTGCCTGCCTCCTGGGTGCCGGTGGCCCAGCCAGCTGTGCCAGCGAGCCACCCTCCGGCAGCCCTGGCTGCTCATGGCAGCCCTCCGCCGCAAAGGCCTCTGGGAGCGGAGTCAGCCTGGGCCACACTCCCCAGCTGGCAGCTGTGACCCCGCTCTGCAGCGGGCACCGCCACCGCCTCGCCCCAGACCTGAGCACCAGGAAGCCACGACGCGGAGGTGGCCCCAGCGGGAGCAGAGGCGGCAGTGAGGGCAGGCAGGGCAAGGCCGTGAAGAACACCCAACCCACAGGGGCCCCCGGAGACCGCATCGGAGACTGCATCGGCGCCTGGCCAGCAGGAGTCGCACCTGGACAGAGGGACCCAGGAGCCGCCGGCGCTGTGGCTGCCTCCAGGCTCCCGAGGGAGACCTGAGCAGCCTGGCTCCGTGGGAACAGCCCCTGCTCCTCCCACCCACTGCCTAACCACCGCGACCCCGCGGGGAAAGGCCTCCTTAGAGGGGGGGGCACCAGCAGGGCACCCGCCTTCCCAGAGAGATGCTGCCAGCCCCCTGCCGCTGCGCGATGTTCTCTAAAAGGGCTGAGTGCAGACAAGCTTCACATGAGGACGCAGTGGCCACACCGTTCACAAAATCCCTCCTTTTATTACAGTTTGTGGTGCTGCCTGTGGCACGAACATCGGCGAGACAAACGGGGACAGCGCAACTCCACGCCGTCAGCGCGTGGACTCCGTGCTCCCAGGACACAAGAGCCCTCTACACGAAGTGACCTCACAACGCTGTGTTTCCAGAAAGACTCGAAAACACGCCGGGAACCACTACAGGCTGGGCCGGACGCACGGGGGGCCGCGTCTTAGAGCACCTACCGGACAGTCGGGGCCAGGCCCGCGGGGCACACGGGGGCCGGGGCCGCAGGCCAGAGCCGGGTGGCAGAGCTGGGTCACAGCGCTTGCACTGGGGCAGAGAATATCAAAAGATACAGAACATTTACTGGAAAAAACACAACTCATCATAAATTGAACCTCACCCTCTTGTAATAAAAAATTAAAAATTTTTCTTGACTGAACACAATACAGACTAGGAACACCTCCCTAGACAGTGTTAGCGAATTGGCAAGAAGTGTCACCAGCAACTTTTAGAACCTCTGGTCGTCCACACTTTCCCCGCGGCCAAATCATCTTCAAGGAGGCGGCTGGTGTCAGGCCCCGCCCAGGTCCCCCGGGCCAGACCCGGGGGGCCTCCTCGACACCCACTTTTCTTGCCAATCCAAATCAACTTCCTGACAGTCTCTCATGTGGCAACAAAGGACTTAGCAGTCGCTCTTCCACAGCTTAATCGTTTTGTCGTTTTCTAGCGCAGCCGAGGCGATGATGTTCTCTGTCGGGTGACAGGCTGTGGAGATCACAACGTCTGAAAAGAAGGAGACCGTCAGGAGTGCTCCCCTCGCCTTGGGTCCGGGGTGCCACCCTACGCCCCCAGGAGGACAAGGCCTCACCCAGACACGGGGACAGGCTCGGCCATGGCTCAGTGCCCACGCGAGGTGCACGCAGCACCACTGGCACAGAAGCCCGCACCCGTGGGGACGACAGACCCGTGACACTAGAGTCTCAGTTCTTTGTGGACAACGCCCTAATCTTAGCTGGACCCAGGCCCCCCACCCCTCATGGCCTCCCACCACTGCGGGTCCCCAAGCACCCTGAGGGGCTGCCTGTCCCTCAAAGGCATGTCCACCCCTCAGCAGGGACACCCTGTCTGGGGGCTGGCATGTGAGGTGGGCCACGTCAGCATGCTCGCAGCTGTCCCGTGAGCTGAGCGCCAGCTCCTGCGAGGGTGGAGGGCGGAGCAGCCAGGCCAACACGGAGGCGCACAGTGGCCCCGGTGTCCGTCCCTTCCAGCTTGGGTGGTACTGTCACCTCGGGCAAGAGAGGGCAGCACTGTCCTAGAAGTCCACAGGGCAGTGGCACCCCTGCCGTCACCCACCCCAGAGAAGTGCCATTTCAGGGAGAGACAGCGAGGAGGCAGCAGCCAGGACTGGGGACCAGGAGCCGCCGGGCATCGCGAAGCCAGGGCCTTCCCAGGGATGGGAACCAGCTGCCCCAAAAGAGCCTGAGCCTCCAGGACAGGCGCGGGCGGCCTTCCCGCCCCTGGTGGAGGAAACAGCTCGCCACCAAGTGTGACAGAGGCATGGCCTTGCCCACCTGAGCAGGCGCAGAGCAACACATGCTTTCTGGGACAGGACACCTGGCAGGACCGGAAGAGGAGGGTGAAGCCAGGAGCCAGGCTGAGTCAGGACCAGCCCCGACCTGCCCCATGACCCTGGGCAAGGGCACTTGGCAGCAGGCTCCAGAGTGGACAGTGCCCCTCCAGGGCCACCAGAGGGCTGAGGAGGAAGAGGGAGCAGGCGGCAACCACACAACTTTCTTCGTGAACCACCACGAAATCACCGAGTGGTGTGCAGCCCGTGATTGCAGGCGCTCACCTGTGTGGCCTTGTAGTTTCTGTACAATCTCTTTCGTCTGAAGGTTCCAGATGTAAACCAGGTTATCCTCCGAGCCAGACACGATCCACTGGGGAATGGCAGGAAGGATGGGGCGAGAAAAGCCGGGTCAGAGTTCACGTGTGTAGAGGGGCCAGAGCCTCAAGACAGTTCTCACCCGCTCACACCCACCCTGCTGCCAGCTGCTGTGAACCCAAACAAAAGCCCCGCTCGGCTCCAGCCCGGCCCGCAGCTCCCGTCTCCCCTTGCCGGGCTACACGCCACCAGAAAAGCAGCAGGCCATTTTCTGACTTTGTCACTCACATCTCTGCCGAGTGTCACCCCTACTCTGTCAACCCCCACCTCGACTGAGGATAAATGTAAGAGGTGAGCACCGAGACCAGGTGGTGGCAGGAAAATGCGCTCCCCCCACCACCGCCCCGGGGCAAGAGGGCCTGGGAGGGGAGGGGCAGCAGCCTCAGAGGAAGGTGCCAGCAACCTATGCTAGCACAGCCCAACAACAGAATCCCGTCTCCACGAGCGAGCGAGGTGGGTGGAGGAGGAGGTGTCCCCGACACGTGCAGCCGACGCGGCGCCAATACTTGGCACGGTGTGACTTCGCTTTGGTGAAAACAGAAAACCACTGTTTGCTAGGTGGGCACAGAGGGCCTCTCTGCGAGTACAAAGCAGCCCCAGCGGTGTGACCTCTCACGGGGGGAAGTGTGAGAAGCTTCTCGGATGGGGAAACTCACCTTCCCGCCGGTGACGGAGAAATTGGCAAATATGCAGTATTTTTCATTCTTGTGGCCAGTGTAGGTCTTCAGGCACTGCAACGGCAGGGGACAGGCGAGTCACAGGTCACTACTGCCCCACGTGCTGGACAATCCCAAGTTCTAAGCGCGGGTACTTTACCACTAGCTGGTTCTGAACATTACTCTAAACATATACAGGTACCAAGCCCACACAGTCAGCGCTCTAACTTGCAGACGGGCAATCTGCAAAAGCCCAGGTCTCTCAGAAATCTGCACCAAACCAGCTGAGCAGGGGCAGCTGTCCGAGCTCCCTCCTGCTGGTTGCCAGGAGTCAGCTCTGCTACCGCCAGTGGCGGTGACACGGCACTTCGTGACGAGCGCGCCTTCACGGGAGCTCACCTTCCCCTTGCTGTAGTCCCAGAGCTTCAGGGTGCTGGAAGACAGAGAGGGGGGTGAGGAGTCGCTTCCGGGGCCTCCCTCACCGCCACGCCCGACTCTGCTGCCGCGGCAACCACCAGCATCGGGTGCAAAACCAGCGGGGCTGGAGCCTCCTCCCCCGTCAAAGTGAGGGTCCCCAGCACAGCAGGTCGGGCCCCCCAGGTCCACAAAGTCCAGTGACTTGATGACATCCAAGTGCACGACATAAGAACCCCAAATATTTGTAGTTCAACGACAAACTTTGTTTTAGTAAGAGAAAAATTATGAAATTTATTTTAGCATCCATATACAGGAGCCCCCAGAAAATGAAGATTCAGCTCCCCAACAGCGTCCAGAAGCTTATACAACTTGGGATAAAATGAGTCATGGGAGGGAAAGAGGAACTCCACCGAGGGGCAGTAAAAGATTACCAAGGAGGAGGAATGGGTGGGGAACGAAGGTTAATGGTAAATAGTTCCCTTTGGAGCGTAAATGTGTCTGAGACTGGACACTATCTTCTCAAAGAGTCTGCTCTGGTGTGGTCGAGTTTCTGGTGTTACAGGGAGGGGAGGAACAGAACAGCTCTAGTCCAGGTGGGTCTGGAACTAAGCTGATGGTGTGGGGAGGAGACAGAGACCTTGCGGCTGCTGTAATCAGCCCAGCATGTCAAAATGCCATATTCTGGGGTAAAATATTTTTAATTTCTTTCAGTCTATGCTTTGAAACTAAAAAGTTTCACATATTAAAAGCCAAGCAAAGCCCAGGCACGTTGGCTCACGCCTGTAATCCTAGCACTCTGGGAGGCTGAGGCGGGAGGATCACTTATGCCCAGAAGTTCGAAACTAGCCTGAGTAAGAGCAAGACCCCTGTCTCTACTAAATGTAGAAAGAAATTAATTGGCCAACTAAATATATATATATGAAAAAGAAATCAGCCAGGCATGGTGCCAGCTACTCAGGAGGCTGAGGCAGGAGGATCACTTGAGCCCAGGAGTTTGAGGTTGCTGTGAGCTAGGCTGATGCCACGGCACTCACTCCAGCCCAGGCAACAGAGTGAGACTCTGTCTCAAAAAAAAAAAAAAAGCCAAGCAAAGACAGACTTTTAAAAAGGAAGCAGCTGGGTGTTGTGGTTATAAATCAGTCCATGGTCAGCCTCACTAGGACATGAAGTCGTCTTGGTTCCAGAAACACCCAGAATAGAGTGTTTCCAACACTACTCATCCTAGGGGCAAGGAACTCCCCGACCACCAGGGGCTGACCAGGGACAAGGCCAACCATGCAGCCCCCAGAGGAGCTGCAGCACAATGGCCCCACAGGGTCCCCACGGAGAGAGGCCAGGGCTTAAATGGCCACCCGGGAGGGTAACAGTTTACACGACCAAAACTCTGTCCCATAGTTTTGTCACAGGTAAAACTGAGGTGCTCAGAGGTCTGAACCAGAAAGGACCTCCAGGATACCCATCCCACGCAGTCCTCCACGCAGGACGGCTGTGCCCACCCGTGGTCACACAGTCACTCAAGGGGAAAACTGCGTCCCAAATCCTCTTCAGACCAGAAATTCAGCCTAACAGCCCTGGGCTCCAGCAGGAGCCTGGATCTGGTACCAAGAGCAACACCCCTTCCAAAGTCTCCTGCTGGGAAGGGACAGGCGTCCCTGGCAGGGAGGCCACCTTACTTGCACTTACTTGTCCAGCGTGGCAGCCAGGATGTATTTGCCGTTCGGAGAGAACTTCACAAAAGACACTGGGGGGTTATCGTCATCTGCATCGAAAACAGACAGGCTGACGCTGGGCGGTGCTGGCGGCTCTGCCCGGAGGAGAGACAGGACCCGCTCCCCGTCACCCGTGTGGGCGTCTGAGTGAGGTCAGTGCCACCAGTGCCAACACCGCCATGGAGCCGCCCGCAGCTTCACCTGCCACTTGCAGGGTGAGCAGGTTCTCAATGGCTCAAGCCCATGGCCCCGAGGGCACCCCTGACAAGGGACTTTAGGGACTCAGCCTAAGGCCAGCCACACAAGGGTCACCAGGCCTCCTCGGCACCGGACATGAGAGGAGGTGAGCACTGACTGCCTGACGTACAGCGGTTTACAAATACCCAGCTCGACTGAGGAACCCCCCCAGCCCTCCCCACCCCCACTTGGAGCAAAATCACCTGGGTAATCATCCCAGACGCCCTCCTGTTGCTTAGCTACGACAGCAGGAGACTCTCACATCCCTGCATCCAACCTTTAGGACACTGCACCCACATCTTTGCCTGTAACACGCTAGATAAAAAGCTTAACCCTGGGGCCCTGGGGTGCGGGGACAGCTGCCCTTCCTCACACAGTTGGAAGGAGTCAACACGCGCAGAAATTCCAGCAAAGGCTAGAGTTTCCAGGACGTGATAATCCTATTTAATCCTCAGGGCGGGAGGGCGTTCTCCCCTCGCCTGGGTGCAGAGGAGGGAGTGCAAGGAGGTGCACCCCGAGTGGGTCTGTCTAGCCAACCGGGGCCCCCTGAGTGTGCACGTGCGCTGGTGGGTCCCAAGCACCAGAAAGGACGCAGCACACGCATTACCAGCACTGGGACGCTGGGCCCTACGGGGCACCTGGGGCCTCCAATCCCACGGGCTGGTCAAACACACTGAAAAGGCACGGGAGTCAGTGTGAAGCCCTCGGGCCCTCACCTGGGGTCACACTGCGTCATGCAGCCTGGCCAGGGTCACCATGCGGGCCGGGCCCGCTATGTCTAACTAAGCTACCGTGGCAAAGCGTGACTGGGCACTTATCAGCTGACCTGTCTTAGTGAAGACCGAAGGAGAAATCAGATGGGAAAACTGCCCTCGACCCCTTCTCCTTCCCCCCACCCTGTGCCCTGCGCTCAGTCGGCGTGCAGACCACCTAGCGCCCGCGCACTTGCTGTGTAGCTCTGGGCTGGGCAATCGGCCTCTCTGTAAGGTGGGGACACACCCCTACCTGCAGAAGTTACCATGACAGCAAGCAGCAACACTAGGCACACCAGGCAGCAGCTTGACGGGGCCACCATCCTACTGGGCAGGGCCACCCACACCAGGCTTCTGCACAAGACACTGACTGACACAGTTTGACTTGCTGTCAGAACGAGGACATGCAGCAAAGGGGGGGACTCAGAGAGCAAGAAAACCTCAAAGGCCCCTGTTAGCAGTGACCTGTGCCCCCAAACTCATGTTCAAGCCCTAAGCCCCAGAACCTCAGAAGGTATTTGGAGACTGAGCCTTCAAAGACATGATTACATGAAAATGAGGCCCTTAGGGTGGGCCCTTGTCCAATCTTACTGGTGTCCTTCTGAGAGGAGGAAATTTAGACACGTGGAGACATTGGGGCGCAGGACGTGGGGGGGAAGCAGCTGTCTGCAAGCCAAGGAGAGAGGTCTCAGGAAAAACCGACCCCACAGACTCCTTGGTCTTTAACTTCCAGCCAACAGGACCATAAGAAAATAAATTCTTGCTGTTTAAGCTGCCCACTCCGCGGTAGTTTATCACAGCAGGCCTAGCAGACTAAGGTGGATATTTGTTCCCATGACAGCCTAGGGAGGAAGAGCAGCTTAGGAGGCAGCACCTCCCCAGGTGGGCCCACTTCCCTCCTCCCCCACGCAGGTCCCGCCCAGGGATGGAACTGGCAGATGCCCCAGGAGGCCCCAGCCCACCACAGCCCACCCTACGATAGATAGCAGGCCCACCCCACGCTGCGCCTCTAACCTGGAACTCTGACCTCCGGGATGGCCCAAGCTCATCAGCCTTCACAAACGGTAACACTCCCCTCATAAGACCCCTTCCCAGCTCCCTCCTAAAGGCCCATCACCTGGGCTCCAGCCACACCCCCAGGTCTCTCCTTCCCCTCCTCATCCCCAGGCGCAGACCTCAGGCCCATCCCTGCTCCCAGGGCACCCCCACCCACCCGGGCAGCAGCCCTGGCAGAAAGGATCGCTCCAGGGCTCAGCTGTGTCACTCAAGGCAGGGCCTCCGTAGCTGTCAGCACAGAGGGTCCCAGGGGGTCACTGCAGCAGTCCCCAGCAAGGCTGGACAGCACAGGCCTGCGTGGGCGCTAACACGCGGCCCCAGACTTAGCCGGCAGGAGGGAACTGGTGGGAGCGGTCAGGAAAGCAGGAAGATTCCTCCCAAAGGGAGCAAACTCAGGACAGAGAAGAAAAAACTGACTCATGGAAAAGCTTGGCTTCCAGGAAAATCTCAAAGAAAGAACAGGGTAGGAGAGACGGCAGCTGTCCTCCCTGGCAGGTCAGCAGACACCCGGAAGCTCCCGACCTGGGCGCGAGCCCAGCACTCACCGATGAGCGTCTTCAGGCACTGGCCAGAGGCGGTGTCCCAAATGCGACTTCAAAGCAAAAAGAACAACATAGTTTGAGGACGCAAGTTACCATAAGGAGCCTTGTGAGTGCTGTTCTTAAGCAGATCTAAGTTTTAGGACTGAGACGCTTTTCCCTGATTTCATTTAACAATTATACCCTTATCTTCCAAGGACTAGACTGCACACGGTCCACACGCTCCGCGCACCCAGACCAGATGTCTCTCCCACGAGCACTGCCCACCTGCCCCCTCCCGGCCAATGAGGGCGCCCACGGCCTCCCTCGCAGGCCTCTTGGCGCACACGCTCCGGCACGTGGTCGCAAGGGAGAGGGCTCTTTTCAAATACAAAAATGAGAGTGCCATATGCAATTCCCAGACATCCCTTTAGTTAAGTAGCAAGAGAACATATTCAAAGCCCACTATTCCCTGGATGGAGGGGCCAGGCACTTCCGTCATTCCAGTTTCAGGGTTTCCGTGATTTTTGCCAGAACAGACGCATTTTGGAAGCAGAGCCCGCGTGTGCGAGCACCTACACTTCTAGAGCCCCCAGCAGTGGCGCTGGCTCGGAACAGACGGCTCTCCCAGCATCACGTGCCCGCCCCACTGTCAGTGTGTCGCCCTCCCCAGGGCACCCTCATCTCTGAGCCGTGTCAGTGTCTGTCGCCCTCCCCAGGGCACCCTCATCTCTGAGCCGCCTTCCGTCCACCCACGCTGCAGATGTTCCAGGGACAAGACCACACTGTGCTGCAGCCACCGCACCTCAGGTTCTGAAACCCAAAGTGGCAACTCTCGCCCTTACTCCCATTTTCTCAATTCCGTCAGCAAACAGCTCCATTGTGCTTCTCTATGGATCTTAAATTTACTTTTATCTAGGTCCACGAACACCCTGGAGGGATTCTAAATGGAACTGCGGTGCAGACGGGCTTAGGACAATAGTTCCGCCACCACCAAAGATGTGGACGTGTCACTTGCCTCCTGAGCCTTAACTCTTCGGCGTGTCCTTTTAGTTAGACTTTCTCATTTCCTCTATGGATCCGTCCTGCTTTCTTATTAAACATGTTCCTAAAACTCTCAGCATTTCCATCCGTTACGCTTGCTGAGTGTTTTCCCCACTCTACAGGGAAAAATAGTCATTTTTCAAGCGTTGACCTTGCCAGACGCATGATCACACTCTGTAGCCAGCAGAGCCTGGTGGTTCTAAGCCCACAGTGCAGAGCTACCACATGGGCTATACCCTGGTCTGTCACCAGCTGAGGGACAACTGGCAAGTGTTGTCACTGCTGAAAAGTAGGGATGGCCATAGCCAAGTACCCAAGTCATAAGTTAAACAAGTGAATATTTGAAAAGCACAATGTTGGTGGCTTTTAAATTTTTTAAAACACACAAACATATCATCTACAAAGAGATAAATCTCTATCCAATTTTCATATAATTATTTTCATTTTCTTATCACATTAACTAGAAACTTCCAACAACGCTGAGTAACAAGAAATGGGCACGCCTGTTTTGCCCGACTTCAGCAGAAATAGTCTTAGCATGTCACCATCTATTAGGAAAATTATTAGTTCCCAATAAGCAGCAAACTGACATCGGTTTATCTCGTTAAACGGGTTATTAGGAGTGCCTGCTGAGTATTATCAGGTGCCTTTCCAACCTCTCCCGACACATTATATGGATATTTGCCTTTAATTTTTGATATAATTAGATTATAGGTTTCTTAATGTTCCTATTACTACAATTCTTTCATTAGTTGATACACTTGCTCACTCACTGAACATTACTCTCTGATAAACTGCTAGATTCAGTTTGCTAGTATTTTCTTTGGAATCTGGCACAATATTCCCAAGTGAGGTCCCCTCTTTTAGATAGCAGGGTCATGCCAGATCCCTAAAATGAATTAGGGAACTTCAATCTTCCTATGGTCTGGAATAGTTTACATGACCTTATGAGTTTCTGTTATTTAACTGGATTCAGGTATAAATCCCAGGGACTTATTTTCAGAACTCCAATGGCACTTTCTAGTCTCTTCCGTGGTGACTGGTCCGTCAAGGGCCCACCTCCTCGTGATTCTAGGGGACGTGGGTGAGCTGCTCCCCTAGAGCCCAGGGCTGTCATGGACAGATGCACTTACTCTTCTTGACTCCTCCCTGACCTGCAGTTTTCCCACCCACTTCCTATTTCCAATCTTATTTATTTTTGCTTTTCCATAATTGGACTTATGATAGTTTTAACTACGGGCCTTATCAAAAAATAAAATACCTTATTTTAATTTTATAAATTCCCTCCCAGTTTCCTTGGTACATTTTTACAAAGTTTCGAAAGCCAAGTCCACGAGTGATTCAGAGACTGCTCCATGCTCTTAAGAAAACACCTGGAACTTCCGGGCCGGGAAACACACAGGGGCCAGGAAGACTGCCCGAGAGTCCCGACAGCACGCCGTGGCCGCCCTGTGCACCTCTTCCATCTGGCTGTGTCTGAGTTGCATCCGTCAGAACAAACTGGTAAGTGGTCAAGTGTGGATTATGGCTTTAACCTCAGCCAGTGCAGGGCTCCAGATGAACTCGTTTGTGCCACAGCACGTCCTGGTGACCTTGGCCCCAAACACCGTCACACTGCTGGACCCGGAGTTCGAACCCTGCAGGTGAGGGCCTGGACCTGTGCGTCGCGGAGCCTGTGGACAGGCTGGTGGCCAGGTGGCCCGGGCACAACTCTGACCTGCAGTCACCTCCCTCCAGCCCCATCTAGCCAAGACTCATGATGGGACCTGCATGCTGACCACAGACCGTGACCCCGTGGGGCTCGTCCTGCCAACATTCCTGGGACAGTCAGACTGGAAACTAAGCGAGGGGTGCACGTCCAGCTGAGGCTCCTCCAGGCCCCAGCGCACACCCTCACCTGCACAGTTGGAAAGGAAGCTTTAAAGGTGCTTCCGATTTTTATTTTGGAAGAATTATGTTACCTTATTGTTAAATAAAATTTTTACTAAAGAAAAAAAATCTGCTTTGTGCTTTGTAGTATACACTATACTCTATATGTAGTGAAGAAATAGCTAATAGTATCTCCCAGATTTGCTAAGTTCCAAGTTATCTTCGGTCAAAGTAAAAAAGAAACATATAAAAAACACTCAAGCAATTTTAAATCAAGTTCTCCTTATATTTCTAGTTTTTAATCTTACATCTTCTAGCTACTATGCTACCTGGTGTACAGAGGTCTCTAATTTCTTTGCCATAAATTCCACCTGCTTTATCACATATCCCTCTTCCCTGGCCAGTGCACGTTTTCACCTGAGGGGTCCCAGCAGCCTGACCAGGAAGTCCTGCTAAGGTCTTGCACCCGGCCAGTAGCTGCTCGGTCCCATCCTTCCTAGTGACACCTGAACACACTAGGACGCTAAGCCCTCCACACCCAAAATATAACCCAAGCACTCACACTCCCCACACTGGCCCCCAACATGAATGCTGCTGAGCAAAGTTTAAACATTTCCTTCCTCGTTCTCCCTCGTGTCTCCTGCAGACCCTGGACACACATTACAGACGCCCAGGTCCATGAGCATCGTCCACTCAGCCCTAACTGGGGGTTCTGCAGGAAACCACGTCCCTCTGCCTCCCGCCCTTCCCTGTGCCAGGATCCGTTCCGATTCACCTATCCAGGACTCAGGCGTTTCCTCAATGGGGCAAGGTGGTACACCCTCAAAATCCTCCCCTGCCCGCACATCTTCCACCCCCAGGGTCCAACCGCCCCTTCTCCAGGAGCTCGTGAAGAGCTCCTGTGCACGGCCACCTACAGGGGAGGCTCCCAGCCACACGGACCCCTCAGTGCCCCCGGAACCGTATCAGCTCACATCTGCAGCCCTGCTAGAGTGTAAGCCTCTGGATGCTAAGGACTTGCATCTCTTTTTTTCACTGCTATACCCCCAGAGGCTGGAAACGTGCAAGAGTAGGCTGTTAGTATTTGATGATTAAATGAAGTAAAGGTTTTCTACTTACCAAAGACCATCGTAGCTACTTGAAACTATCAAGGATCCATCACGATTAAAGTGAACCTGAGAATTAATAAGTAGGAGGGAAAAAAGAAACTTACTTTCAAGCCATCAACAGACTGCTGCTCACCTGAACGGGCCTGATCTTTGTGCACACATGGGACGGCAGGGAACGCACGTCCTGGTGCACACTAAGCAGCCCCCAGACCCGGCTCCGGCTTTCGCTCCACAGGTACCTGGACATGCTGACACGGGTGCAAACGTGCAACGACCATTCTCACCGGGCATCTAAAGCAGGTTACTTTATGACGGACACCATAACAACAAAAAACAACCTCAAAATATGTCTTGAGTATTTAAATCACTTAAAAACTACGAAATGCACAGCTGAAAAGAAACTACCACCACCAACCAAGTCCCACTTGGCTCCATGAAAACAGGGGCAGCTTCCAAGTCTGTTAGTCTGCGCTGCCGCGAGGACAGCCTGACAAGGTCCCTGTGGCTCAAAATAACTCTCCCTGAGCCGATGATGAAAAGAAATGACACAAACCAAGAGGGAAACACCCCTGATCAGCCACCGACATACGAAGGGAACTCCAGAGCCTTCCCACTGGTGCATCACCTGCCCAGGGACAGCTACCAGGAAACCCGAGTCCCAGGCACTCCGGAGCCAGGGACACTGACTGGTGGAGGCCCAGCTGCACCTTTTCAGATGAGACGGAAATGAGATCCAGGCCGCTCCAAACCTTCCGTCTCAGAACAGGTGAGCCTCTGACTGCTGTGGTCCCTGCACTCTGACCTGTGGTGTTTCCAAATCACTGGTTTTATCTGCATGCCTAGCACACAAACAAACTGCTACCTGACTACGGTCCCTGTCTTACAACTGATTTATTTGGTTTATCTTATTATTTTTTCCAGTTGAATCTTACTGTGAATATATGTAATCATGACATCAGGAGCTAAGGTTCATCACCAATTTCTATCATTTTTGAGTCCTAGGCAGACGGGACCCAGAATAAGCCTTCTTACAAATGAGTCACACCTTTTAGAAACTGGTTTCATGCTATAAGTGAAACATTTCCAATGTGAAACGAAGCTGCACAAGGAATCCCTGGTCTAGCCATTCGGGGACGGGCCTGAGGCCGTCCGTTTGCTTCTACTGTCCAGACCAGAGTTTCTGGCTCTCAGCACCACAACGTTTCAGACCAGACTCTTCTGGGCCGTGGGGAGCTGTCCTGTGTAACAGCAACCTTGTCCTTTCCTCACCAGATGCCAGGAGCACCTAGTTATGTCAGCCCAAACTGTCTCCAGACACTGCCACATGTCCCTGGATGCAAACCTGCAAGCACCAAGAGCATCTGCAAGCTGTGACAGCGCAGACTCCTGCCCCCCTCCCCCCCCAGCGCCTGGCGGGGCTGGCTCCAGGACATGCATGCACACGCGTTCCCAGGGGAGGCTGCCGCTGCCAGTCGGGGGCACACGTGGAGAACCGCTAGGCTGGACTCTACAAGAGCACTGCCAGCCGGGGGGCTAATTTTAAGCTTTCTAGTAGATACATTAGAAAAGTAAAAAATCCAGGTGAAATTAGTTTAATAGAGTTTAACCCAATGTATCTAAAATAGTATTTGCGGTGCTGGGTTGCCACGTGCGGCTGGCGGCCGCCATGCTGGACAGCGCGGCTCCCAAAGACGCTCTCCAGGAGACACTCGAGAGCTCAGTGATCGTTTGCTCCCTGTTTCTATCGGCTCTACTGGTAGGCTGCTCTGGCAGCAACGGCTACTTAACTGAGACCATCTGGTCTTCACCCTCTCAAAAGTACTCTCCTAACTATCAGCGATCATCTAACCACATTCGTCCCTGTCTTAAATTTGTAAAACAGGCTCTCAGCAGGGCCACTGTGCTAGATGGCAATGAGTCGACAGGGGCCCCCTAAAATCACACCGCTAATCCCCTGCTGTGCTTGGCTCCAGCTTCCTAAGCAAGTCCAAATACCACCCACTGGCGAACGTGGGGCCTGGATTTTCCATTCAACCAAAGTTCAGGTGCGAGAAGCCGTACAGCCTATACCGTACGTTCTAGAAGACAGCCAAAAAGTAAGCGCTGCAAAGAAATAAACAAAGCAACGAGAAAGAACTCAACAGGGGACGGCAAGGCCCCTCAGTAAACAGTCCAAAGGGCACTCTGGGCGCCCTGGAGCAGATGCGCAGTGCAGACGCTCTGGAGAAGGGGCGGCCCACTGCTCAGTGTGGGGAGGCTGCAGATGCGTGGTCACAGGGCCTTCAGCTGAGGAGCAAAGGAGCCCTGGGCCTGGACCAAAGCAGTGGACAGCGATGGGAGGCGACAGCAGAGTGCCCACCTGCCTTGAAGTCTCTAAACCTCCAAAATACACCTGTTAAAAAACTAAATGTACATAACGACATGGAATTTCCCCTTCCAAAAGTCATCCTGCAGAAACCGCCACATGAGCATGCAAAGCTATACGAACAGGATGTTCGACTCGCTCCTTTTTGTAAAAGTGAAAATTACACACAAGCACGCAAGGGGTGATTGGCAAATGTTACCCCACACACAGCAGCCCACACCAGCGGCCCACGGGCAGGGACATGTACTGACATCAGAGACACCCCAGACACCCCTCTGCAGCGGAGACGGCTGCGGAACAGCGGCTGTGCGGCAGCATCACTGTCATTACAGCGCCAACAGGAATGAGCCGGACTGGGAAATACATCCTCAAAAACACAAAGCAGAAGACCCAGAGGGACAGACCAACCGCTCGGCAGCTGACACGGGGTACGAGCTGGGGAGATTCTGAGTTTCTACTTTCTATGTCTGCTTGCCTTCTTTTGGATACAGGGTCTTGCTCTGTCGCCTGAGCTACAGTGCAGTGGTGTCATCATAGCTCACTGCAACACTAAACTCCTGGGCTCAGGTTATCCTCCTGCGTCAGCCACCCAGGTGGCTGGGACTATAGACCTATGCCACGATGTCTGGCTAATATTTTTGTATTTTGTAGAGATGGGGTATCACTCTTGCTCAGGCTACTCTAGAACTCCTGGTCTCAGGCAATCCTCCTGCCTCTGCCTCCCAAAGTGTGAGTGACCATGCTAAACCTGGATTTTTTTTTTTTTAAATGAGCAAACATCACTTTTGTAGAAAACCAAAACATTTACAATCCTACCTATTATCTGGGAGTCCCACCTGCAGCCACCCCGGACCACTAGGACGCTCACAGAACTCTTTCTTTCAACTCAAGGGCCATCAATCAAACAGATCTTTCTGGTGTCTTCACGGGTATTCGTTTGCCACCCCCAGTATGAAATTCAGTTCTGTTCTGTGACTCCACGTGCCCCGGAGGTCAGGGGACTGGTAGCAAGGGCCAGGCCTGCATGGCATCACCTCCACAGCGAACAACCTTTTGCAACAGCGGTGACTCTAGGCCTGCAGGGGCCACGTGTAGGTCCCAGACGCCACAGCCCCACCGCAGCCCAGACGCACCGTGTGTCCCGCACACACCAGGCTCTGCCTGGTGTCTCAGCTCAGCAAAAGCCTTTCAAGGGTAAAAGTGCTTAAAATCATGCACCACCAGGATGTCAGGACATGAAAAGCACATCTGCTGGGCAATAGTGAACAAATCGTTAGCATGATTCCTTCTACTTCCAGAAAAAGGCAAGCTTGGCTAGGAAACACCTCAGGTTCTTTGTTAACAAAGGAAACTTTTGGCCACTTTTTCAAAAGGAGCAATTTGTGATAGTGCATGCAGTTTATCGCTCGTCCATTTGTTTTGCACACTGGGATGGAGTCTGCCAAACGGCAGGGCATGTCCATGCGCAGAGCTTGTTCTCCAGAGGGCTCTGACGGCTCCACCTACGACTGGGTCAGCCCCGCCACCCCATCCACCAACACCAGCTGTGCTCAGAACACCCACCTCCCCTGTGCTCACACATCCCAGCACACAGCTCCCTCTGCCCCAGACACCCTCCCAGGCCGCCTGTCCTGCAAGTGTCAGCTCCTGAACACCTGTGGCCACCAGCCTCCCGGCCCACACAAAGGGCCTCACCACAGGGCCCCCTGCTGGCACCTAACCTGTCCCCCCACTGCACACAGGGCCAATAGATCTCTCAGGTCCCCAGCCACCAACCTCTGCTCCTCACTCTAGACTGCTATGCAACAGGAGTCAGCTGCACATGGCCAGCTGTCAGAGGGACTTACAGCTGAGACTGGATCTGAGTGAGCCGGCAAAGTCTTGAGGCACTTCCCTGTTTTCACGTCCCAAATCCTCACACTTTCATCAAACTGCAGACGAAAGACGACATTAAAGTGATTCTACAGGAAGGAGGAGAGAAGCCGAGATTCCCCAAAACTAAGACCTGCCACTGCTTCATCCTCCCCACCAACAGCACAGAAAGGACTCGAAGCCCACCCACCCACTCCACACCGCCCACGGTGCTGTGCAGTGAGACACAACAACCTTCCACGGAGAAGACACAACAGCCGCACTTACCGAGCCTGAGACGATGAGGTTGGACTGGGGGTTGAAGTTACAGCAGAATACATAATTACTGTGCCCCTTCAAGGTTTTCAGGCACTTTCCCTAAAACAGAGTATTATTAGATTAAGTTATTCCCAGTAGTTAGTTCCCCAAATATCAGCGCCCGGCCACACTCATCAACAGCTTCAAAGCACACCTGACACCCCGCCAGTGACCGGCTGCTCCCCAGATAAAACTCCGCGCCAGCCCTTGCCCCCCAGCAGCCAGTCTTCCCTAGGAGAAGAGCACCACGTGCTGCTCACCGAGCTCACGTCCCATATCTTCAAGGTTTTATCATCAGAAGCAGAGACAAGGAGGTTGGAATCTGACGACCAGGCAACATCAGATATTCCCTTGGGAGAAAAAACGTGGTCACCGTATTTGTAGGACAAGACATGCCCAGCCACCAAAGGTCAAAATCCCAAACTCCCACCACCCTTCAGAAGTTCCCCAGCCCTGTAATCCTAGCGCTCTGGGAGGCGGAGGCAGGAGGATTGCTCTAGGTCAGGAGTTCGAAACCAGCCTGAGCAAGAGCGAGACCCCGTCTCTACTAAAAATAGAAAGAAATTAGCCAGACAACTAAAAATATAGGAAAAATTAGCCGGGCAAGGTGGCACATGCCTGTGGTCCCAGCTACTCGGGAGGCTGAGGCAGGAGGATCACTTGAGCCCAGGAGTTTGAGGTTGCTGTGAGCTAGGCTGACGCCACGGCACTCACTCTAGCCTGGGCAACAAAGCAAGACTGTCTCAAAAAAAAAAAAAAAAAAGTATTTGCATTAAAAACGCAAGGGGGCTGGGCACAGTGGCTCACGCCTGTAGTCCCAGCTCTTTGGGAGGCTGAGGCAGGATTGTTTGAGTCCAGGAGTTCAAGGCTGCAGTGAGTCATGATGATACCACTGCACTCTAGCCTGGGTGACAGAGCGAGACCCTCTCTCAAAAGAAGAGAAAAAACAAACCAACCAACCCACAAGAGGCAAGTAAGTACAACAAAGCACAGGGGAAACTTACATCTGAACACCTGGCCCTGGACATGGGCCTGACCCTACTAGATGACAGGGGCTACCCTGTTAACAGTCCACTTCACCTCACACAGTTGGGACCTACCAGCTTATGACCAGATATGGTTTTCTCAAATTTTCCATCATATGCTCCCCAAATTTTAATGAGTTTATCAGCAGCTGTAAGAGATTTAAAAAAAAAAGGAGCTGAGGCTCAGGGTGGGACACGGGTGTCCAGCCATCCAGAGTCCCCTGGTAATCAGCATGAGGTGACCACACAGGAACCCATTCAGCATGGCCACGTGCAGGAAAGGGCCAGCCCCCCTCCCCCCCCCACCCCCGCCCCCGTCCCCCTTTACTTCAAAGGGGCAATGAGCATAATTTCAACAGGCACTGATTTCTCCACAGTTCCTGCAAGGAGACATGCTGCTCACCGTGACGACTCAGTGGCATGTCTGAAAGCAAGCTACCCCCAAGCCCCCTTTCCTGACTGCAGGTCAGACCAACTGCCCCGGCAGCTGAAGTGCTCTGCCACGTACATGAACTTGCCAGCCACTCTCCATTTGGGCTGAATTTCACGGAGGACACTGCTTTGGTGTGGCCAGCAAGGGTGAACTTCAGAGCATAGTTTGGTTTAACAGGTGTGGGCTGTTAGAGAGACAGCATAACTTAGATTAGCAAAAAGTAACCACCACTGTCCAGTTCAAGAGATCACCCCTTTGGATTTGACTCCTAAAGTTTAATTTTAAGCTCATATATTTTGCGCTCCAAATCCACATACCAAGTGCCTAATAGAGTCTCTACCTGGATGTCACTTTTTAATACACTGACTGCCATGTGAGTCGTATTTAACTGGGGCTAGTTTTCAGCCCAGGAGTGCATGAAGCAAAATTCTGCAGGTGGCTGGTGAAAATCTTACTTGTTGATGTTGTTATTACAATACCTACAATTTAATTCTAAAAACGTGAATTGCATTGCAAATAACTCACACACAGAAAATAATAAAAAATAACAAATTAGAAAGGATCATTTATTTTAATAAAACACCATGGCCACATGGAAAAAAAGACTTTTTTCTAGTGCAGCACACACACGTTCAATGTGTTAAACTGAACATGTGTAAATCTGAGCCCATTATTTCCCCCTAAAAACCCCCGCTTCTCCTGTAGTTCCCACCTGTTTCCACCATCGAGCTAGAAATGTTCAAGGCCCTCGAGGCACCACCCTACCTGAACCCCACCTCCAACTCTGCCACATCACAGGGGTCCCCACCAGCTCCAGCCTAGCCGTCCTCCCACCCAAAGTCTGGCCTCCCCAAAGCACCCCTGAAGGCACTGCTCCCTTTGTCAAGGCTCCACAGGAGGGGTCTGCAGGCCTGCCTGTCTCGGCGTGGGGGACAGGGTGGAGGTGCTTATGAAGGAATGGTTTCTGGGTGCCACACAGACTCTTACAATTAGGACCAAGAATCTGTATCTGATAAAGCCTCTTCCAAACTGGGTGACAGGTTTGGACATCCCTGACACAGCATGGAACAAGCATTCATTAGGTATGTGGCCAATGAATAAAAATTGGCAGAGATGTTTAACTTAGTAGGGGAGACCACTTATGGGCTTCACATTTCCAAGAATCCCTTAGCATATTTGCCCCAGGCACCTTGCTCTGAGTGGCAGAGGAGGAAGGGGTCGGCTGTGCTCTGGCAGCCTCCGTCTCAGGCTTCTTCTCCTCTGTCGCCATGGCTCTGAAGCCTGCCGCACAGGGGACGTGGCTGGAGTCACAGTGGAAAGAGGCGCTCTGCTAACCGAGACCTAGAGTGGGGGCCTAGGCCAATAAACATATCGTGTTTTTAAAAATTGATTTCCAGGAAAAAGGATAAACAAGGAAACATTTGATCACCATATTGAGCCCTGTAACAAATCAACTGTTGTTTCAAATTGGAGAATCTATCGCCGTAACTCCATGCTAACACTATTCCGCTGCTCCACTAAGATACCCCTGCGCTCCCCCTTTTGTGCTCATGATGAAAGACCTCAAGGGTGCTTCCTATTTTGTCATCCAGATGTTTGTAGGGATGCAGCACGGTTTGTGCAAACAAAATGCAATTTTCTTCAAAGAGCCCTTGACACATTAAAAAACCGAAAGGCTTCTTGACAGAGAACGAACATGCCAAATGACAATACTAAGCTTCAGGGTGTAGAAGTTTGGGAACACGTCCAAATCCTAACAGGCACCCCAAGTGAGGCAATCATGTAGAAAACAGGAGCTAATGCATCCCGGGGCTCCACTGTCGCTGTGCACGGGCTGCAGACGCGAGGTGCCTTCCAGAATGGTAACAGGTCACAGGGCTCTCATCCCTAGTCAAGTACCACAGGACAGCAACAAGAGCAAACCAGAGCCAGCTCTGCCAGCTGGAGTTTCCACGTCCTGCCTTCTGGAAACAGCCCGGAGTCCAGCACTGCCACTGCACACAAGACCCATGCTGCAGACGAGGGAAAAAGACTGCAGCTCAATTTCAGCTTAATGTCGGGGAACTATCCAAATCGTGCAGTGACTAGTTTCCTCTACCACAGGAACAGAGTAGTCTCATACAGCACACCGGATTACTCACAAACGAGGGGCAGCACTGCTAAAAAGGAGAGCTAATGAAACATGCTTGCAAATATCAGAGGCCATACAAATCCCAGAAGCTGGCACTGCCATTAATCTAACGACTTTACACACCGTCAATTCTAGCTTGGAGCTGAAAACTGAAGTCTTGCACAGGCTCCTTACAAGGCGAAATGGAAGCCATCAAAAAAGAGCATGTCTCAAAGTCTTCATCCCAGAGGAAGGAAGAGAAATTACAACACCCAGGGGACAGAGAACAGGTGTGGCCACAGCTCCATTTCACCTGCAGCAAAGATTATCACCCAAGGATGGATCACACTGCATCAAAAGGCCAAACACCATGGGGGGGGGGGGAGAAGGTGCTGGTATGAAGCTGGTGCTCAGTAAACACCAGCTACTTGGTGCTTACCTTCAGTGCAACCCGGCTGTGCCAATTTAACCCAACTGCTGCTTACTCCTTTGCAGCATGTACAAGCAGAGGGAGAGAGGAGCTAAAGAAACCCAAGCAACAAGCAAAGAAAGGAACTGGCAAGTCTGTTTCAAAGGCCCCACTGTGAGGAAGCCAGACCAGGGCAAGAGCTGAGCAAAGTGTGGTGGCGCCCTACCCACATGGGAACAGAAGGGGCTGCGGTGGCTGGTCTCTACACTCACAGGGGTGCAAGAGGCAGCTCAGGGGACCTAAACTAGCATAAGGTGAGGCTCACCTGGAGGTGAGTGGTGACTACTGCAAATGCCTGGGTGCCCTCAGGTGAGGAACAGATAGGTGGTCTTACAGAAAAGGTGCCTAACCAGCACCTTTTTTTTTAAACATGTTTTAAAAAAAAAGTCAGCCTGACTTTTAAGAATATGATTTCTTGATCCAACAGACCAAGTTTCTTGGGTGGAGCCCAAGGCTTGGCACTTTCTACACTCAGGTGTTTCTGTGGAACAGTTGTTTTGAGGCAAAAGAGAAGCAGGTTAGGGACTTAATCTTAAGAAGGAGGGGCACAAGATGATACGGTTGCGCAGTTGGCCTCCACAGCAGGTGCTGCCCCCTCTTAGCAGCCACAGCTTTTGGTCCAGGTGAGCCTGTGTCCAAGTGAGCCTATATGTCCAGGTAAGCCTGAGCATCTGAGGCCAAGCAACCGAACGTCAGCATGCACTCCTAAACTAGGAGCTACGTTTCAAGCACAGATCCCTGCACTCCAACCCAGGTACTTGAGTCCACAGGTGTGCAAAAACCAGGAAGTGATCTACATTTTAAACAGGTACCCAGGTGACAAGCAACAGAGTTGGGGACCATCACTCTCCCCACCCAGGCTCTTGGATGCACCCCAGTCCTACGCTTACCTTGCCACAGTTGGCCGTCTGCTCACCTACCTGCCTTCCCTATGCGGCTGGGGACAGCACCCGCCAGACTCAAAGCTTACAAAAGCCTTTAAGGAGAGGGGTAAACGGGCCCGGGGTACAAAGTTGCACGAGGAGGCTAGCAAGGAGTGTCCGCTAAAAGCACGCAAAACGGCTCTGCAGACGCGACCAGGAGTGGCCTGCGGCCTGCACAAGGAGGGGCTCTCCCTGGTGACAGAGGACCCCCACCCCAGACTCTCCGCGGCGAGGGACGCCGCCCGGCTGCCGCAAGGCTGGCAGGGCCAGCAGCGGGTCGGCCTCGGGACACTGCTGCAGGCGGGGAGGCGCGCCCCGTCCAGAGACTGCGTGCGCCCGGGGGTCCCGGGCTTTCCGTGGGGTAGGCGGAAAGGGGACGTGCGAGGGAGGACACGTCGGCCGCGGGAAAGGAAGTCCCGACACCCCAAAGCCGGGCTCAGGTCCTGTCAGCTGCCCGGCTGGGCGGCGGCGGCGAACGCGAGCGGGGCGCGCCCGCGGGCGCTGGGAGAGAGGCCCCCGCGGGCGGGGCGCAGGAGCGGGGCCGGAGCGGGAGCCGACGGGGCCCGGCGAGGGGCGTCTCCAAGGAGGGCCCGCCCCGCGCAGGGGGCAGTGCGGGCGCCCCGGGACCGCCGCGCAAGGGGTGGGGCCGGCCGAGGCCGGCGGGAACACGTGCGGCGGCCAGGGCGAAGTGGGGGCCCGGCGTCGCCCTGCCGCCCGCCTCGTGCCGCCGGGCCGGGCGGCCGCCGCTACCTGCCGGGCGCGGCGGCGGGCCGGGCTCCGGACGTCGGTCAGCGCGGCCTGGGCGGGAGCGCGGACCGAGCTCGACGAGGCGGCGCTCGAGCGGGCGCCAGGCGGCGTGTGGAGCGGCAGTGCGCGTGCGCGAGGGGAGGGGCGGCGTCCGTGGGCGGGGCGAGCGCACAAAGCCGGCCTCTCGGAGGGGCGCTACGGGCAGCGGCTAGGGCCGGAATACTACGGGCACCTCAACGCCTTAAAGGGGCAGCGTGCGGCGCGCACCTCTGCTTCAAAGCATTGAACCCCAAATCGGGCTGGTGCAGACCCTTCCTCTCCGGCATTCTCTAAGGATGGAAGCATGCTAACGCCCACAGGACAGCGCCAGCGTGCCCCTCGCACTTGCAGGAAGGGAGCGCGCCCGCCCGCACACCGCACGTCCGGGCCGGCGCACACCTGGACGGCACCTGCCCGGCAGGGTGTCCTCGAGTCGGTCCCAGGCGACCCCCCACGCCCAGGAGGGGCACCGACGCTGCCCCGCCTTTCGACCGGAACCCGGCTCTCACAGGCCGGGCCCCTCCCGCGGGCCTCCTGACGCCGAGCGCTCGCGGCGGCCACACCTGCTTCCGCCCGGGCCCGGGGACGGGAGCCCGGCACGGACAGCCGGCCGCGGGCCCGGCCGGGCGGCGCCACCTCCCTCCGCAGGGCAGCGGGCCGCCTGGCCCAACCCCCGCGCGTCCCCCGTCGCCGCCCGCGGGGTGCGGCTCGGAACCCGCGCGAACAAAGGGGCAGAGCGTTTGAAATGGAAACGCCCGCGGAACGGAGGTGTGCGGTTGCCATGGAGACGGGAGCCGGCCGGAAGTGGCCGTCGGCCCGGAGTCCCCCTCGCAGGAAGGGCGCGGTGAGGGTCCCCGTCTGGTCCGGCGGCTCAGCGTGCCCACGAGGCCGAATGGGCCGGGCGCCTGCAGCCAGAGGCGAGGGCGGTGGCAGGTCTACACCGCCGGCTGGGGCGAAGAAGGGCGCCTGCACCTCCGCCCTCTGGCTGCGGGGCTCGAATCCCCGCATCAGCTCTCGGCGCCGGCCCCTTCTCCCCGGCTCTGCCGCGCCTCCCACCTGGCGCTTTCCGAGCCTCGGCAGCCGGACCCGGCTCCGACCTGTCACTCCCCGCGGTGTCGCCCTCCGCTCCAAATCCAAACTCTGCTGGCAACTTTGCCAGAGCCCGTCTCCTGCAGCCCAGGTTCCGGCCCCAAATTTAAAGTGCCTCCAGGCCTTCGACCCGCCCGGCAGACCAGGACATGGGTCCCTCCCAAAGCAAGTCGCCAACATCCCAGGTGAATTGGTCTGGCCTTCCTCCCAGAGGAGATAAAGCCTTCTAGTGAAAATGAGAAAATCTTCCAAACCTGTTGAGTGTTTTTGCAATCCCCCCCTCCCTACAGTCACAGCTAAAATTCTGAAACCAAATGACACCGAGTGAAGAGCAGTTTAACAAAAGCAGGTAATTGGCTTTATTGTCTAAGTTTTTGATCCTTTTATATCCCTCCCAAAATTCTGTCAGGCTCAGGAAAAAAAAAAAAATCACAGGTGAAAATGGAAAAGAGAAGAAGGAAAAACATGTTGGAGATTTGCTTTTCAAAACAATTAACTGTGGCCCGGGTGCCAGCCTCAGGCCTGTAACCCTAGAACTCTGGGAGGCCGAGGCAGGAGGATCCTTCGAGCTCGGGAGTTCGAGACCAGCCTGAGCAAGAGTGAGACCTGTCTCTGCTAAAAATTAGAAAGAAATTAGCTGGACAACTTAAAATATGGAAAAAATTAGCCGGGCATGGTGGCGTATGTCTGTAATCCAAGCTACTCAGGAGGCTGAGGCAGGAGGATGGCTTGAGCCCAGGAGTTTGAGGTTGTTGTGAGCTAAGCTGACGCCACGGCACTCTAGCTGGGGCAACAGAGTGAGACTCTGTCTCAAAAAAAAAAAAAGAACAATTTGGCCGCTAGCAGCGAATTGGTAAATGAAACAGTTTCTGTGAATAATTTTTATAAATGTGACATTTCTGGAAGTTTCCTCCCCACCCCCTGATCAGCCCCACAGTCTGAGCCTGCCTGGGCATCTTCCCACTGGCCCAGGTCCCCCTACCAGGCTCTCTTGCCCCCGGGAACCCTGCCAGCCAGTGTCCACTTGGGCTGCTTCTTCAGTCCCTACACCCGGGAAGTCTTCCAGCTGTATCAGTATTCCCCGGGCCTGGGTGAGCTGGGGCCTACAGTTGGCACAGGAGTGTGAACTAAAGTAAAATTTGAAGGCTCACACCCCCCACCGGCTGACTAAATGGACCCCTTTATGGCCAAAGGAATATCCTAAAACTAAATTGCCTCCCAAGAGGAAGGAGGTCAGATATGCCTTATCATACCCCCCTCCCTTCTTGAGGACATCCTTTGTTGTTTTTGTTTGTTTGTTTGTTTGTTTGTTTGTTTGTTTAAGACAGAATCTCACTCTCTTGCCCAGGCTAACATGCTGTGGCATCAGCCTAGCTCACAGCAACCTCAAACTCCTGGGCTCAAGCAATCCTACTGCCTCAGCCTCCCGAGTAGCTGGGACTAGAGACATGTGCCACCATGCCTGGCTAATTTTTTTTCTATGTATTTTTAGTTGTCCAGCTAATTTCTTTATATTTTTAGTAGAGATGGGTTCTCGCTCTTGCTCAGGCTGGTCTTGAACTCCTAACCGCAAATGATTGGCGGCCCACCTTTTCAGGCCAAACCAATGTAGGCCTCCCACATATTGATTGATGACTTTACCTGTGACCCCTGTCTCCCCGAAATGTATAAAACCAAATTGTAACCCAGCCACAGTGAGTCCACTTGCTCAAGGCTTCTTGTGAGTGGCTCCGGGTCATGGTCCTCAAATTTGGCTCAGAATAAATCTTTTTAAAATTATTGTACAGAGTTTGGCTTTATTTTTCCTGTTCACGGGAGCGTGGGGGTGACATTTAGCATTGATTGAGCACTTGTGTGCCGCATTCTGTGTTCAGTTTGTTGCATTTCTCCATCCATCCTCACAACAAGCTTTCAACATGGGTGCCTGTATTATCTCCGTTTTACAATGAAGAAGGTGAGGCTCAGAGAGGTCAAGAGGCACCCCAGGACTCACAGCCAGTGGGCACACCGTCAGAACCTGAACCATGTGAGCAGGAGCAGGTGGGACGGTCTGCCACTACAGCAGACCTGAAATAAAGAACCTTGCCTTAGGCTGGCCAGGAGTGGTGGCTCACACCTGTAATCCTAGCTCTCTGGGAGGCCAAGGTGGGAGGATGGCTCAAGTTCAGGAGTTTGAAACCAGCCTGAGCAAGAGCCAGACCCCATCTCTACTAAAAACAGAAAGAAATTAATTGGCCAACTAAAAATATATAGGAAAAAAAAAATTAGCAGGGCATGGTGGCGCGTGCCTGTAGTCCCAGCTACTTGGGAGGCTGAGGCAGGAAGATCACTTGAGCCCAGGAGTTTGAGGTTGCTGTGAGCTAGGCTAACGCCATGCCACGGCACTCTAGCCCAGGCAATAGAGTGAGACTCTGTCAAAAAAAAAAAAAACAAGAAAAAAAACCTTGCCTTCCCATCAGGCTTGATGCTTCTGAAAAACTACATTTTGTCACTAAGGGATGAGTGGACTGCCAATCTCGGAGAGGGCAGCCAAGCAGGCAGTGGCCGAGGAACTGCCCTTTGGGGAAAGCCACGGTGCCCCTGCGTCAGGCAGCTGGGGAAGCGCTGGCCCTTTAATGCCAGCCCAGAGCATGGAGGGGTGGCCGATTCCAGGGGCAGTTGATGAGGGAGAGTGGTGGGAGCTGGGAGACACGGGAGATGCCCAGGAGCTGCTGGCCAGATGTCCAGACAGGCCAGCCACCTCCGCTTAGCCAGTGTTCCAGGAAATGCCGATGCTGCCCAGAGACCCTGCGGCTCCCTGCCAGCCCAGGTCAGTGGGATCTTGTGCAAAATTCCTTTTCCCCTGGTCACTATGCCAGGGCAGCCGGTTGGGGACATTCATGTACCCAGGGCCTCCCTCCCCGGTGGCCTGGCAGGGGCCTGGTGGGCCTTCAGCCGGCAGCTTCATCCTGGGTCAGGTTGGCTGCTCTCAACGTAGGTGTCCAGAAAGCTTCCCAGTCCTCACTGTGCCACCATCCTTCTCTTCCTGCCCTGGCCTCGGTTTCCCCAGCACAGGAAGAGCGGGTTGGACAGGAAGAACCCAGCTTGCTCTGGACACACAGATTGTGGAGTTTCTTGCTCAGAGCAGGTTCTCTCCTTCCCACCTGCTAGGAAGCACCCGCGCCCTCCTCCCTCCCGCACAGCCCCTCCCCCTGCCACCTCTAAGGAGACCCCTCTGGGGCCCCTGTCTGGGGTGACCACCAATCCGTTTTGCCTGGCGCTGTGCTGGTTTCAGGGTGGAAAGTCCCCAGTCCCCAGTCCCTCAGTTCCCCAGTAAACCTGGCTGGTCAGTCACCTGGGCTGTCCCTTCCTCGACGCCCCCAAGTCCCTGCTGGCGTCCGGGGATGAATGAATCATGGAATGTTCGCTTTTACCTCCTGTGGGAGTCAAACCTAAGCTAAACTTGCAGTGAGGCCCCCAGGACTCAGCCTACCCGCCTCACCTTCCACCTGACCAGGCCTGGCTGTCTCCCTGGGTGGCCCCTCTGCCTCCAGGTGGAGCCAGGAGCTCAGCCGCCCCCGGAAGCGAAGCGGCCAGCAGCCGTCTAGCCGGCGGCCCCTGCGGGTCTCCCAACAGGAATCCCAGGAATGCGGCCCTGGCCTCCGCAGCCCGGCGCACCTGGTGCGCCCGCCCCACCCCCTCTCACATGGGTTGGGGGCTGAGTCGCTGCCCGGGTGAGGGAGAGTCTCGGCGGAGACCCCCCACCCCCCCCCAGAAAGACGCGGCACCACCATGACAGGCCAGATGGAACTCAGAGGCCCAAAACGACGAGGGATTTTTCAAATGCTTTAGGGTTTTTTTTGGATAGTGCAACAGTGGTTACGAGGCCATTTTTAAGGGCTGTAAATCCGGCTGCTAGTGTCCCAGCTGTGCTTCCCGGGCACGCCAAACTGTTTCCATTTGGCCCAGTCACTAAAATCCACCGCAGCTGCCCCTGCCGCCACCATGTGCCTTCCACTCGCCTGGAGACTCCAGTTCAGTCTCCTTCACCCCAGCGGGGAGCTGTTCTCATTGAGGAAAGAGAGGCGTCTGACAGCCTCTGCGACTCACCTAAGGTCACACAGCATGTGACAGTGGCCTGCGCGTGCCTGTCAGTCACTCCGGCCCATCTCCGCCCGTGGACGCGGTCTCAGCGTGACCGTCCCACCCACGGCAGCTTTGCGCGGTCTGCCCCTCCCACGGCGTCTGCTCCCAGCATCCTTCCGCCCTCTTCCCGGGCACCTGTCAGCCCCTCACTGCAGGTTCGTGACGTGCCCGGGACTCCAGGGGGCCGAATTGTCTCTGGGATGAGATCCAGGGGCACCCTGACTGGGTGAAGCGGCAGGAATGATGGAGGAAGGGACGGGTAGCCTAAGGAAAGGGGTGGCCCATGAGTGGGTGAGCCTGCAGCTTGGGGGTGAGCCTGCAGCTTGAGGTGAGCCTGTAGCTTCGGGGGTGCACCTGCAGCTTGGGGTGTGTGCCTGCAGCTTGGGGTGCGCCCCTCCCCTGGGGCACTGAAGGGGCTGAGGAAGAGAGCCCAGGAGCTGCAGGCCGGGTGGCCTTTCCAGGTTTCCCACAGGCTCCTGGAGCATCCTCAGCGAGAGGAGCAGCCAGGCTAAAGTGGAGAAGCTGAGGCAGGAGCCACAGGGCCGGTGCCCAGGCTGCAGCTGTGGGCTGCAGCCAGCGCCCCCAGCCCAGGCCCCCTCAGGAGCCTCAATGGCCTGCCCACCCCGCCCCACCCTCATCCTCCAGGGTCTTTAACTCACCCTGAAACAGCTACGGCCTGAGCATTTGCAGGCATGTGGGGGGCAAGCCTCTCCAGGCTGTCTGTGCCTGGGCTCGCTCCCGGCTGTGTTCCTGGGCCGCCCGACCTTGGTGGCGGCCAGGCCACAGCACCCAGCTTGAGGTGGCCAGAGCATTGCAGGCACCTGGGCAGGTGCTCCCCGCTGTGGGCCTCTGCGGGAGGGGCAGGCTGGAGACTGGGGCAGAGGAGGTGCGGTCCACCTGGCTCGTTCTGGGTAGTTCTCACCCGCACATTGACGTGCTCACCTCAGGGTCTCAAGCTAAGGCTGTTGGGGACCAGAGAGTCACTTAAACACCTGCAGAGCGGTTGGAGGTTGCCCTAGATGTCCACAGTAGCATGGCTTGCAATGGTGACACTGCTGGGGACGGCTGGACCGTCCCTCTGTGGGGGAGGAGGAGCATCTGTCGGGGTGTCCCGTATGCTGTGGGGGAGGGCGGGGGGGGGGACAGTCCACCACCACCAGAACAATGAGGTGGCCCAGGGAGTCCTGCCACAGGCAACGGGGTGTAGTTGAGAGAAAAAAAAAAACGAGCCCTGAAGACATGCCCACAGAATGATCCCATTTGGTGAAACAAAGCTGTTGGGGAGGACAGAGAGGAGAGCACCTGCTCTCAGGGATGCAGTGGGAGGGTCCAGTGAGGGGCTCTCCATCCTCCCTTAGTGCGGCCGGCTGCCCACCGATGTCCTGCTATCAATTAAAAACAAGAAGGGGCCGGCCGTGGTGGCTCACACCTGTAATCCTAGCACTCTGGGAGGCCGAGGCGAGAGGATCGCTTGAGCTCAGGAGTTCAAGACCAGCCTGAGAAAGAGCAAGACCCCGTGTCTACTATAAATAGAAAGAAATTAGCCAAACAACTAAAAACAGAAAAAAATTAGCCGGGCATGGTGGCGCATGCCTGTAGTCCCAGCTACCCGGGAGGCTGAGGCAGGAAGATCGCTCGAGCCCAGGAGTTTGAGGTTGCTGAGAGCTAGGCTGACGCCACGGCACTCTAGCCCGGGCAACACAGGGAGACTCTGTCTGAAAAAAAAAGACAGAGTGATGGGCCTGCCTGGTTTCCACAGCAGGAGAAGGGCACACAGGGCAGGCAGCAAGGCCGCTGTGATGTCTCCCCGGCCCTCCCCCTTCACCAGCGTCCCTGGAAGGGTCTCTGCGCCGGGTGCTGCCAGGCGCTGTGGACATGAAGTGGCCCACGTGGCCCTTGCCCCCAGGGAGTGCTCCATCCATCCATCCAGGGAGCTGGAGCACCGGCTGACTGTCCCAGAACGTGGCCCGGGGCCTAGAATGGGCTCTGCGTGCCCAGGAGGCCAGGCCAGGGGGCTGGTGGAGAGCCAAGGGGGCAAAGGGCAGCGGCACGTGGGCCAGGCCATGGGGACCTCGGTTCCAGGCTCTCACGTGGGCCAAGTGGCCCTCAAACCTCAGGAAGCTACGGAATCACGTGGGGAGCTAGGGAATGGCAGGCGCCCGGCCCCCGGAGGGCCTGGGGTGGAGCCCCGGGATCGGCAGTTCTAGCCAGGCCACCTGGAGGCTGCTGGCCACGCTTGGAGAAACTCTGTGTCCAGCCCGCTGTGACCTGGACACGAGTCCACCCTCTCCGCGCCAGCCCTCTGCTCTCCCTCCAGCTGACAGCTCGGCCAGGCCTGAGTGTCCCCGTCCTTCCCGGCTCCGCTCCTCTAGCGCCGGGCCCCTCCTCCGGCCGCAGCGGGCCCCTCGGAGGGCCTTAGTCTCCCCACAGCCCCCGGGCCCCCTTCCTGCTGGGGAATCTTGCCAGGGCAGATCCCGCGTGGGCCGTTACAGGCCCGGGTGAGGCCGCCCTCCGCATCAGCTGGGGGACAGGGAGTGACCCGGCCCAGGGCTGCCCCGGCGGCGGGGCCCGTGGTGGCCGTGGGAGCCCAGAGCGCTGTGCAGTGACCGGCTGCTCCGGCCTGCAGGCACGGTGCCCAGACGGTCCGGCCACCCTGGGGTGACCCTCCAGCAGCACAGCCAGAGCCCGTCCCCCTCAGGTTGGCTGGTCTGTCCAGTGCGAGGGCCCAGACCCGCCCCTGATGCAGCCGTGGGCAGGGCCACACCCCGCAATGGGGTCTCCACGGAGGAATCGTGACACCTACGTGGAACTTGACTTTTGCCAGGCTCGAAACCAGGCAGTGGTTAAAAGCATGAGTTTTTTTTGTTTTTGTTTTTAATTTGTTCAGAGACAAATTCTCTTTTTTTTGAGACACAGTCTCACTTTGTTGCCCAAGCTAGAGTGAGTGCCGTGGCGTCAGCCTAGCTCACAGCAACCTCAACCCTGGCTCAAGCGATCCTCCTGCCTCAGCCTCCCGAGTAGCTGGGATACAGGCAGTGGCCACCATGCCCGGCTAATTTTTTCTATATATTAGTTGGCCATTAATTTCTTTCTATTTATGTAGAGATGGGGTGTTGCTCTTGCTCAGGCTGGTTTCGAACCCTGACCTCAAGCAATACGCCCCCCCCCTCGGCCTCCCAGAGTGCTAGGTACAGGCATGAGCCACCATGCCCAGCCAGAGATAAATTTTCATATGTTGCCAGGCTAACTCGGATGCCTGGGCTCAGCGATCCCCAACATCAGCCTTCCAAGTACCGGGAACACAGGCTCGCGCCACAGAGCCCAACTGAAGACAGGAGTTTATCTGGAGGCAGACACACCAAGCACCTTCCTACACCTCAGTTTTCTCCTCTGTAATGGGAATGGTCAGACCAACGCACGGGGCATTTTAAGGATTCTTATGCAATAGTGTTTTTAGACCTCAGCCAGCACTCAGAAGGTACAGTTTCTTTTCTTTCCCCCCTAGAGCACAGGTTTTGCTCTGTCACCCAGGATAGAGGCAGTGGTGTCATCACAGCTCACTGCAGCCTCAAACTCCTGGGCTCAAGCGATCCTCCTGCCTCAGCCTCCCAGTAGCTGGGACTACAGGCATGCACCCACCACCCGCCTAATTTTTATGCTTCCTTACAAAACAATTTTTTCTTTTTTCTTCTTAAATCATTACATTTAAAATCGAATGGGGGACTGTACAGTTCTGTGAGCTTGGCGTGTGTGCAGGTTCCTACACCACAACCAGGGTCTGGCGTGTAGGAAAGTTCCAACCCCTTCCGTCCCCACTGCCCTCAGCGATCACTTCCCGAGGTTTTTATCTTTTCCGGAATGACACACACCTGGGCCTGTAACAGTGTGAGCGTCCAAGGCTGGCTTCTGCTGTTCAGCACGATGCCTTTGAGATCCCTTGCGCTGTCTGTTTCAGAGCTGGAGCCCGTGTTGCCTGTTCGAGAGAGCTGGGCGGGGTATGGGCAGTCTGCTCAACCCCTTGCTCGTTGAAGGACGTTTGGTTGTGTCCAGTTTTGGCGATCTCGGCCAGAGCTGCCGGAACACCCGTGTAGAGATCTTTGTGTGAACATACATTTTCCTTCTCTTGAGTCAATACGTAGGAACGGGTGGCTGGGTCTTTGGTAAGTATATGTTTGACTTTTTAAGAACAACAGCAAAACGCCGCCCGACGCCCAGCTGTTTTTGCAATCCTACAGCCAGCGTGTGAGAGGTCGGCCTTTCTGCATCCTCACCGGCACTTGCTACCGGCAGGTTTCAGGTTTTCCCTCCATCTAATAGGTACTTATGTAAGTGGAATTGTGTGTATGTTGTCCTTTTGTGTCTTATTTGTTTCACTTAGCATTACTTCAGGGTTCATCCATGTAACAGGAATTGTAGCATTTCAGAATGGCATTCTTTAAAAAAAAACTTTTTTAAAGATAGTGGGGTCTTGCGTATGTTACCAGGCTGGTCTTGAACCCTGCACTAAGGATTCTGCACCCTCACCTTCTGAGTAGCTGGATACAGGCAGACACGCGCTGTGCCCAGCTGAAGGTTCATTACTTTTGTGCATGAATTAGTTTGGATTTGCTATGTATACACTTGTTTTTATTGTGGTTTTCATTTTGGACTGGTCTCACTATGTTGCCCAGGGCTAGAGTGCCAATGGCTATCATAGGCACGAATTATAATGCAACAATAGGCCTCGATGTTCCTGGCCCTCAGATGATCCTCCCTGCCTCTTGTCCCAAGTAGCTGGGATTACAGGCGGTGAGCCATGGGCCTGGCCTTTACAGCTTTATTTTTTAACCATCAATCTGTTTGATGGGAATTAATTCAGTTGTTTCACCCTATTGACTATGGTGAGGAATGTGCTAAAACATTGAATGTGATCCCTGGTGTAGAGTACCTAATGGGGAAGGGTTGGGATCACATAGACTGGCCTGCCCTCAGTGAGTGAGTGCTGCCCTGTTGGTCCCCAGGAGAGCTGGCTGTTAAAAGAGGGACGCACCTGCCAGGTGAGGGGCTTCACGCCAGTAATCCATAGCACTCTGGGAGCGCGAGGCAGTGAGGATCGCTCAGGTAGGATTTCAAAACCGCCTGAGGCAAGAGCGAGACCCGTCTCTACTATAAATAAAGAAAATTAATTGGCCAATAATTATATGAGAAAAAATACTAGCCGGCATGGTGGCGATGCTGTGTCCCAGGCTTACATCGGGAGCTGGAGGCAGGAGGATCGCTTTGACCAGGAGTTGAGGAGGTTGCTGTGAGCTAGGCTGATGGCCAGGCACTCAACTCTAGCCTGGGCACCAAAGCAGGAGCTGTCTCAAAAAAAAAAAAAAAAATTACCCAGTCTCAGGTGTGTATAGCACACAAACAGGACTAAAGCAATAGATGCCCTGATCTGTGAGTCCTGTTCCAACTTTTCTGAGTGTCCACTGAGATTTCGATTCGGATATTTCTTATTGATAATGATGTCAATGCTTTTCCATCTCTTTATTTCATTTGATGAAGCAGTCTCATTTAATTTTACTTATTTTTATTGGGTTGTTTCGCTTTTACTTTTTTTTTTTTGAGACAGGAGTCTCCTTGTTGCCAGCTAGGAGTGAGTTTCCAGTGGCGTTCAGCCTTAGCTTCACAGGGCAACCTCAAACTCCTGGGCTCAACGCAATCCTCCTTGCTCAGCTCTCCGAGTGTAGCTGGGAGACTCAGGGCATGCTGCACGCATGCTGGCTAAATTTTATATATATATATTCAGTTGCATTAATTTTTTCTTATTTATAGTAGAGACGGGTCTCACTCTTGCTCAGGCTGGTTTCGAACTCCTGACTCGAGTAAACCGCCCGCTCGGCCTCCAAAGAAGTGCTAGGATTACAGGCGTGAGCCTGCGCCGGCATAATTGGGTTGTTTTCTTATTGTTTGAGCAGTGAAAGTTATTTATATATTATGGATACAAGTCCTTCAAGGATATGTAATTTTACAGATGTTTTGTCCCAGTTGTATCTTGTCTTTCATTCTCTTTCTGTTTTTTTTTTTTTCTATGAAAGAGTCTTCCTTGTACTAGCGTAGAGTGCATGGCATCAGCTAGCTCACAGCAACCTCAAACTCCTGGGCTCAAGGGATTCCTGCCTCAGCCTCCAGAGTAGCTGGGATACAGGCACCAACAATGCCTGGCTAATTTTTCTATTTTAGTAGAGATGAGATTCGCTCTTGCTCAGGCTGGTTCTCTTAATCTTGAGATCAACATCACACTGCTAGGCCTAGGTCTAGGTTACGGCGTGAAGCACACCACGCCATGGCCAAAACTTCTCTTATAGATTGTGTTTTTTGAATCATATCTAAGACTCTTGCCTACTTCTATGAACCAACAAAGATTTTCTTTATTATTTCTTTAAAATGTTTATTTATTTTTTTTAAGAAAAGAGTTCACTCTGTTGCCAGGCTAGAGTGGAGTTGCCGTGGCGCTCAGCCTACTCACAGCAACCTAAACTCCTGGGCTCACAAGATACTTCTGCTCGCTCCCGAGTAGCTGGGACTACAGAATGTTGCCACCACACTCAGCTACATTTTTTAATATATATATAAATTTTTTAGTTGTCCGATCTAATTTCTTTCTATTCTTTTAGTAGAAGACAGGGTCTTGCTCAGGTGGTCTCCGAACTCTGGGCTCAAGACCTACCACTTCAGCCTCCAGAAGTGCTAAGAGATTAAGGCATGACGCCATGCCCGCAAATATATTATTGTTTTATGCTTTACATTTAGATCTATTATCCAATTTGAGTTAAAGTTTGTATAAAGTATGGGTTAAGGCTAATTTTTTATGTGATGAGGGTATAATTGTTACAACGTGTTGCAATGCTGTTTTTGCAAAGACTATCCTCTGTTGAATTGCCCCTGCACTTTTGTCAAAAGTCAATTGGAAGTGATTCACTTTAGATCTAAGGACACATGTAGATTGCAAATGAAAGAATAGCAAAAGATACTTCCTGCAAATAGTAAGCAATAAGAGAAGAGGTGGCTATACTAATCTCTGACAAGATAAACTTTAAGTCAAAAACTGTTACAAGAGACAAAGAACGACATTACATATTGATAAAAGGGTTGATTCATCAAGAAGATATGACAGTTATAAACTTACAGGCACCACACACAAGAGTTCTAGGATATAGAAAGCAAACATAGAATACATACATAGAATACATACATAGAATACATACATAGAATACTTCACCCCACAATGGCAGAATATACACTTTTCTCAAGTTATGGGACATTCTCCAAAAGAGACCATGTGTTAGGCCACAAAAAAAATTTGTAAAAGATTGAAATCACACAAAGTATCTTTCCCAATCATAATGGAATGAAACTAGAACTCAATAGCAGAAGGAAAATGGAAAATTTAACAAATACATGGAACTTAGAGCACAGTTAAGCAGCCAGCTGGTCAAAGAAGAAATCACAAGGGAAATTAGAAAAAGTCTTGAGACAAATGGAAACAAAAACACAGCAAACAAAATGTACGGGCTCAGAAAGAAAGCAGCACTAAGAGGGAAATTTATATAGCTGTGATCACTTGCATTAAAAGAAAAAAGAACTCAAATCAACAATCCAACTTTAGACCTTCAGGAACCAGAAAAAGAAGAACAAATTAAACCCAGAGCTAGCAGAAGAAAATAATATACACTAGAGCACAGATAAGTAAAATAGAGAACAGGAAATGATGGAGAAAAATCGATGAAACCAAAAGTTGGTTCTTTTAAAAGATGTTCTTCCTTCCTTCCTTCCTTCCTTCCTTCCTTCCTTCCTTCCTTCCTTCCTTCCTTCCTTCCTTCCTTCCTTTCTTCTTTCTTTCTTTCTTTCTTTTTCGTTTCTTTCTCTTCTTTCTTTTCTTCTCTTTCTTTTTTTTTGCGTTATTGTGCGAGATTCCAGAGTCATGTTTGAGAAGTGAGAGTGGACTCTTTTCCTTCCGATTCTCATCCCAGAGGGGCATCCAGGATTTTGACATTCAGTCATGAAGTTGGCTATAGGTTTTTTTCTGTAGATGCCCTTAATTAGCATTAGGGAAATTCTTTCTTTCTTTTCTTTTCTTTTTTTGAGACACAGTCGTCACTCTTTTGCACCGTAGAGTGCCATGGCAATCAGCCTAGCTCCACAGCAACCTCAAACCGGTCCTGGGCTCAAAGCCATACTACTGCCTTCCAGCCTCCGCGAGTAGCTGGGACTATAGGCATGCGCCATACTATGCCTGGGCCTAATTTTTCCCTATATTTTCGTTTGTCCAGATAATTTCTTTCTATTTTTAGTAGAGAGGGTTTTGCTCTTGCTCAGGCTGGGTCCTCGAACTCCTGAGCTCAAATGATCTGCCGCCTCTGCCTCCAGGGTGCTAGGATTACAGGCGTGGCCAAGAAATCTTTATATTCCGCAGTTTTCAAAGGTTTTGATCACTAATGGTGTTGCATTTTGTCAGATGCTTTTTGTAATTAACTTGATGTCGGACTATATAGGTTTTCATTCGTTTATTCTGTAAGTTGCAGATTACATACATGGTTTTCAAATGTTAACCAGCCTTGAATTCTCAGCCAAAAAACCCCACTTGTTTGTGATGGTGTAGTCTTTTCTTTTTAGTTTTGCTGGAATTTATTTCGCAATATTACAATGGAGAATTTTTAACCATGGCAAAGAATACTGGGACTTATATTATTCGCATTGTCTTTGTGTCAAGTTTATATCAGGTTAAAGCCCCGAATACTCATGTAAACCTTACAATAGAGTGGAATTTCCTCCCTCTTCTGTTCTCCTGGAAGAGATTAATGTATACCTGGGTGCACTTCTATTTAAAATGTTGAGTATGGTTTCCAGTGAACTATCTGGGGCCTACAGTTTCTTTTTCATTCAAATTTTATTAAACTGGGCCGGATGCGGTGGCTATGCCATACCCAATCCTAGCACTCACCTGGAGGCCGTAGGGTCAGTTTGTGAATTGTCTATGAGGCTCAAAGAGTTTAGACCAGCCTGGAAGCAAGAGGCGAAACACCATCGTCTATCAAACAATAGAAAAAATTAGACCGGGTCATCGGTGGGGCGCCTGTGTAGGTCCAGCTACTGGGAAGACTTGAGGCAGGAGGATTGTCTGAGCCCAGGAGTGTTGCAGGTGCTGTGAGCTAGGGCTGACGCCACAGGCACTCTGGCCCGGGCAGCAGAGTGAGACTCTTGTGTCAATAAATAAGTAAATAGACAAACAATAAAAAAAAAAAAGATAGAGAGACTGATCCAAGATCATGGTAATGATGGCTATAATACAATAACGTTATTGAGTTATTTCGATTTTACAGTCGCGCATTAAGTAACATTTTACCCCATTACCTCGATTATTCGTCCAACAAGGTATCATCACCATTTGAAAAGGAGGTAAGACATTCGGAAATGGTGAAAAGAAAAAAAAAGAAAGAAAGAAAGAGGAGGAATGGTTGATGGTAGAGAGGTTACGTGCGAGCTATGGGATCTGCGCCGAAGAGTTCCCTGGTGTGGACCCAAGATGTCATCTACCTGCACTCTCCCTCTCAGCTGCCCGAGCCAGGCCTGGCAGGAGCCATGAAGGGTGTACCACGTCCAGACATCCTGTCCCACGGAGAATCGGTCAAGTTCTAGCAACAGTGTTCCAGAATCTTCTCCCCTCAAGATCGGAGATGGCGGCTGTTGTGTTATCAGTTCATGGCCGCATCCAACTCACTACACGATCGTGCTTGCTTTCGATGCCGGGCCCTGTGCCATGGGCCATTGTGTTGAGCATAGGTCATGACCGACGGTCTTGCCCTCACCACATGAACAGCCAGCAGATGTCAAGGGCCTGAGATCACGCCTCTCCACCCTGGGCTCGCCTGTCAAAGAGTGGCAGGGGGCAGAGCCAGTGACCGTCACTCACCCGGGTGCTCGCCCTCCACGCCCAGCCTTTGGTCCCTAGAGACTCCGTAGGTGGCAACAGACCACGGCAGAGGCAGGCAAGCTGAGGGAGCGAGCCGAAAGCAGGGGGGATGGCCGCAGGTCGGGACGGCCCGCTCTGGCTGCAGTTGCCCGTCAGGAAGGGAGAAGCCACAGCCCCCCCCCACTCAGCCTACCGCACGGGTGTGTGTTTGCGGGGCATTGCTCATGCTTGTCTGCAACCCAGCTGCCCACCGAGCAGACGATGGCCGCACCCCCATATCTCTGCTCAGTGTTCCGCCGCCTGCCAATAAACACAGTGCGTGCTCCTCGCCTGTTCCTCTCACTTCCCCATGCCCCCGTGGCTGGGGAGATGGGCAGCACCTCTCCTAACCCCGGGGGAGCCGGATCTTACCAATTTTTTTCCAGGTGTCAGCGTCGGCTATCACCGTTGCTCACCCCAAGCTTCCCCCCAGGTGCGGCTGAACCGGGGGGCTAGGGCCGGCCTGCTGCCCGCACCGACCGCCAGCCTCCCTGTGCCCTGTCTTTGCTGGCGGTCCTGCGGAGCTGGTTGCCATGGTTTATTACACCTGCCTGCCAGCTTTGCCGATCCGCGCAACCTGGGCCATTGCTCTGTGGCCAGCCTGGCGTGCCAGGTTTCTCCCCACCTCAGCGTCAGAAAGCCGCCGGACGCCCCAGCCGGGCCCGTCTCCGTCTTTCCAAGTCCGCGCGCGCTCCCGTTTACAACTGGAAATGAGGCCAGAGAGGGGGGCCGACTTGTCGGTGGTCGGACCAACTTGGAATTGAGGTGTGTCTGGCGGCAGGGACGACCCTTGCTCTGACCCCGGCTCAGGGCGTCCCTGCACCCGATGCCGTCCTCGCCCATTTCATGCCTGGAAAGGCGCAGGCGAGCAGCCGGCGGAGAGGGCTGAGGAGAGGCCGGGGCTCTGGCGGTCCTGGAGTGCAAATACCGCAGCCCGTTTCCGCCTCCCCGCGTGGTGGGGGTGGATGCCCTGGCTCCCACCCTGGCCCCCGGCGGGAAAGGGAGAAGGTTCTAGAACGGTCTCTGCACCTGTCAAGCTGCCACAGCAGTCCCGAGAGGATGGCAGCCGTGCTCCGGCTGGTGGCAGGCCAGGAATCGCCATTCCGTCACGCCACGAAGGGCTCCGACTTCCCCCGACTTCCTCCGTCGCGGGGCCTGCGTCTGCCGCCTTTCTGCGGACCAGCACGCCTGGTGCAACCCGGGGTCCGAGCGGCGCTTGGCAAGCTGTTGTTCACGTAGCAGGTGCACAGCAGGTGCTCTGATAAAGACTTGCTTGCAAGCATTAAATGGACCATCCGGGAGCTTCGTGCCCTGCGGAAGACCAACGGGAACGCTGAAAGAAGCAACGGACAGGACAGGCACAGGACGCACCGCAGGCGGCCCGCTGACACGGGCTGCAACGAGTTGACACCAAATAAATGAAGATGTGGTGATCGGTTAATGACTCAAAGTATAGGATAAATATACATGGTCAGACTGAACAAAAATCAGTGATTGGAGAATGGAGAGAACGCAGACACCATCCTACAGACAGGCTGGAAGAATCCCGAATTATTAGGACATGTGGGCAGTTACCGTCCGCTCCAGGAGGTGGAAGCTTAACGCCGACGCCCAGGGCGGCGGCGTGTGCCTAGTGCCCTCCTTCCGGAGAGTGGGGGCAGCGCCAAAAACGACCCGCCCAGGCCAGTGAGTTTCCTGACGGGACATTCCACCGGCCAGCAGGGGCACGGGCCGTCGCCTGGTGGTCCTTCCTTCCAAACCCTTAACCCCAGACTACGGGGTGAATGTAGACCAGCCCCACCAGGCCGGGGGGGGGACATGCACAGAATCCTCCCAGCAGCTCGCCTCCGTAAAACCTCAGGTCATCACGCGCAAGCAAGAACAGAGGGGTCAACCTGTCACCAGTCGAAGGACGTGATGACGCCCAGCTTGACCGCGCCCGGCGGATCCTGACGGAAAGCGCGGCCTCACAGACGCGCTGGGGACACGCGCAAGCCGGTCTGAGCGCAGTCAATAGCGACGTGCAGCGTCCGTCCAGTGACCTCCCGTGTCCACTGTACACATACTCGGATATGCATTACGCGCACAGCTGTTACGGTGCACCACAGGATGATTGGATATTCGTCCCTGAACCGCCCACGGCCGGCAATTTAACATCTCCCTCACCTCGCGTGGTTGCCTCTTTCTCACGGAGCGTAAAAACAGCCACCTAAACCTGCTCCCGGCGAATTGTGCAGAGTGCGGCAATGTTAGCGAATATGCCCCTCACGCCGCGCAGCA